>ML245078.1:41423-61597 GCA_005239495.1 Nicotiana undulata
CCCCCCCCCCCCCCCCACCCGTCTCTCATTTTCACTCCTCTTACACACACTCTCTACCTCTCTGGTTCTCTCTAGAGACTTCTCGTCTCTTCATCTCCGATGAAGTTTGTCCTCCCTTCTCCGCCATCTCCGGCGACCACCTTTCAACCCCAAGCCTCCAATGGTTCCCCCATCACCTTGCTCATCATCTCTAAGGCCTTCAAGGGTCCTGGGCCATGCCAACTTATGTCTAGGGTTGCTGTTTTGGATGTTCATGGTTTCTCCGGTGTGATTTTGGGCAAAATCACACCATAGTTTCTACGATCTTTGAGGTTTATAACAGGTTCTTCCGTTCTATTTGGGTTTCCTTTGAAACCTAACTTCTAAACTCTCGATTTTTCTAGATCTGTAATAGATCTGTACATATTATGAGTGATTTTGATGTTTTCCTTAAAGATTTCCCGTTTTCCCTAAACGGTGCTTAATTTTCAAACAAGGGTTCATAAACCCCTTTTCAAAACAATTTTCCTTTCTGATTTTTAGCATTATCTTATGATTTTCACCATGTTTATACAATTTAAGTTTTTTCCCTGTTGGTCTGATTTATTTCGCTAAAACCCTAAGTTGTCAGTTCTAATCCTAGATTCTAAGCGTGTCTTTGATAATACGTTAGCTTAATCTGTATATGTGCCTGATTTTCATGAGCATCTTAAGTTTCTTGTGATTTTACCCTGTTTTGTTTTCTATTAGGGTTCCTGACTCTTCATTTATTTTGCATGTATCATGTCTACTTTGATGATTCATACTATTGCCTACGTGAAACCCCTCATTTATGTGATTTTACCCTGTGTTTGCTTGTTAGGGTTTCCGATTTTCGTCTATTGTGAGTCTATTTTGTCCGTTCTTATAAGCTTGTGCTAATTCCTCCTAGACCAATATTGTTTGCTATTTGTGAATCCCTGAATCTCTATGATTGATATTTCACTGATCTTTGTTCTCTACTGATTTTGAGTATTTCCTTAAACGTGTGATATTTTCCCTGATTAGAGATGATTTCCTATATTTCAAACCTCACTCGAGGGTTCCCTTATTGATTTCCAGGATTATATTATCTCTTGCCTTATTTCTATGAATGATTTTGCTGTCAAATTAATTCACATATATTTTCCTTAAATAGAATTCTGAACTTGGTCTTACTTGCATACTATATACTTATACTATACTTAGGCTACTGTTTTTATGCTACATGATTCCTTTCCTTATTTTTTAGCATGTCTATTACCGTTTGAAATTGACTCCTTAATTGAAGGGAGTACTTACCTTATTTGCTACCTGCTTTCAAACTATATATACATGCTCTTTCATTAGCACAAACACGGACACACACATTGTTCAACTCTCTCTTGCTCACATACATACTCCCTGCTGTTCTTCTCTTGATTACCTGCTATTACTAGTCGGCTGCAAGCCAAGACTAGTATTCTATTTGCCTACTCTTCAGTATGCACTTGCTATCTTCCAACTGGTATGTCTTCAATTCATGTTTAAGCTTCAAAACAATATGTTTCTTTGGGTATTTCAGTTCATCCTATTCCTAATCTGCATTTACTTATGGTTTTGTTGTTCTACTTGCAATTAAGTGGGATGCTTTGCTTCTTTAGCTCTTAATATCTTCCCCTGGCCTCAACATGTTTACTATCCCCTGCATGTTTCAACATGATTCCGCTTCACTCCTGTCCTCTTTGATTCCTAGTATACTACAATTGCACTATGTGTTACCCAGTCTCCATGTAATCATGAACACATGATGTACTCCAAACCTTTTCTGAAGATATGTGTGACTATGTTTATTATGTGCTCTAGTACTCCCTTTACATGGTTCTGTGTAGTTCTTGGCATGAACCCTTTGTGACAAACTATGTCTGTGATTGTTTAGGCCCTGTACAGGTCTGTGATACTTTAGTGCTTCTCTAATATTAATTTGTATACCAATCTGCTCCTATGTATGGCCTATGTATCCCCAATCCCTGCTTTCTTGTTTGTGTTTGTCTCTCTATGTGTTGTGTACTGTTTGGTGTTGATTGATTGCTCCACCCTCTATTCTTTTCAAACTATTTTCCTAAACCACTCACTTACTGATATGTAAACCTATTTCAAATAAACTATTCTCAGAAATGCTCTTGTAACTCAACTCTTTTCAAATTACCCCCTGCACTTCACTTTATTCTTAGACTCTTAAGTTCTGCCCCTTCAGTGTGAGCACTGCTTTGGGACCCTTAAGCTCCCTCTGAACTCTGACACACTAAGGCTGGCACTTCCACACTGCACTTGTTCAATTCTTGGTCTAGGTGTAAGCACTGCCTGGGATCCTTGAGATCCTTAGGGAACTTTGATGCACCTAGACTCTGATTTGTCTATGGAAACTGAGGCGTATGAGGCCATTGGAGGATTTGGGAAATTTGGGCCTAATTGAAGGCTCCCTATAGAATAGCTTCTTGATTTTCTATTTCTATATATGTAATTCATTCATTGGTCTGTAATAATTTGTAAACAATTCTTGGGGAATGGATAGTAAAAAGGGAAGGGGTAACTATGCATGCTATAGATATAAAGAGGTAGAAACCATGCTCTTAGGTTTACATTTCCTATGTGCAATAGAAATTATGTTTAGGACTAACATGTGCAAAGCATATCGTACATTAGAAATCATGCTCTTTAGGATTTCATAAACACTGTTTCAGCATTTCACTTCAATATTGTTATATCACTTAAAAAAAATCTTGTTTAGTAATAACAATGGAAAAACTGCCCTCATGTGATTCTATCTATGCATTTTGAAAACGCAATCTGAATCCTGCCTTAAAAAGAGTATTAACAAAAAAATGTGCCATCACGCTTTACCATGTTACACGTAGAGATCATGTTCTAGGTAAACAACTAATAAACTTGCCACCTTTGCATATCCGGAAAGCATGTCAAACACTGAAAGGTTTGTGCACTTAAATGTTGTGTAGACCTCTGATTCTGCACCATTCTGCATCTTTGTGCATTAAATACCCTGTCCTTAGGATCACATCTCATTCGTTTAAGCACACCTAGCCTAATTAATGATAAAAACAACTGCAATCAACTAATAATAAGTCTGCATTCTGAACGCTAGCACAACATGTTTAGGTAATACATTGTTGAAAAACTCTCTTCTAAGTAATTCCGATAATTAGTATATGCTATCTCACACCCAGGCGAGCCTTAGGTGATTAATTTGTCTAAAACTGGAAATTTGCCTTCCTGTATATGCTACTCAATGCTAAAAAGGTTTCGAATCAGTAGGCAAATTGACTAGGACCCCTTTTCTGAGTAATAAAAAATAGGCTTGCATATCTGTTTATCTCCTAAACTCACTTAGACACCATGTCTTAGGATTTTGAATTTAAATACTGCCCTTAACTGTGTTTTGAGTCGTGTTGTCTAATTGCATTACTTGCGGAGGTAAACTTGAGCCTTTACTTGCTTCTATATGTTCCCATTAACTGCAGTCCCATATGCTTTTGTATGTCGCCCTAGAATTTTACCTTTTAAACCTGAGTGTCTACCTAGTACCTCCTTCTTAGGATAGTAGTCCTAACCTCCTCCAGGACTGATAGGAAGGGACGGGTAACAGCACGCGATAGGGTTCGTGACCAACACGCACTTTAATTACCTTCACGGGGTGGGGAAAGGGTAGAATAAGGATATGATGATCGATGCGTTAATACCACGTGTAGCCCCTCTTTGAGGAGTGTCATACCGGGTATTGCATTGATGTGATCCATATTATCTCAAACCTAGGATATCCTTTACTTTACATGCTTAGACTATAACTCTTTTCAAAACTTAGCTCTTCTCTAATTATTTTCAAATACCTTGTATGCTTGAGACTTGAATCCCCTCTTATCTGAGCCTTTATTTTTTGTTTGCTAAGTTGCACAAATTCAAAAAGCTATTTGGCCGGGAACCACACTTCTGGATCCTGAGGGGTGCCTAGCACCTTCCCTTGGGATAATTTCAAGCCCTTACCCTATCTCTGGTTAACAACGTAGTTGTAAATGAACCCCTTAGATGCCCTAAAGCACCTTTAAAATTGTTAGGTGGCGACTCTCAGAAAATGAAAATCCCTTCCCAAAAGGAAAAGAGTTGTCTCAACCCAAATGTCCTGAACCCGATCTCCGCGAGGAAAATAAGGGGGCGCGATAGTAATGTGGTACCTTGTATGACACTAGTCCATAAATACGTGGCATTATAGCTTGGACCGTATTTTTTTTTCTCAAAGTGCCAATTCGACGAATACTCATTTCTTTCGATTTGCTTACCCTCTCACCTTCATGAAATTACTTATCACTTGTTCGAAATATCATAATACTTATAACCTAAAAATAATCTCATTCTCGAGCTTACATCGATTAACTTAAGACGAAACTTTAACGTACAAAAATGCGGGATGTGACATATCATTTCCAAGCTTTCATCAATTTATTTATGGTGTACTCTTACATACAAAAATATGGGGTGTAACATCATTCCCCCCTTTGGAAATTCGTCCTCGAATGTTGACTGATGCACTTATAATTTTCGTAACTTATGTCTTTCGAATACTTTAGTACTCTCCTTGCCATCTGGCAACTGTTCTGTGAATAAATCCAAAGGCCAGGGCATTCCCCTCTTTAGGCCTCTTTCTCACACCATGACTTGTGGTATGAATATTTCTAATCTGGTAACTGTTTCTATCTTTTATCATGCAGCCTGTACGACTCTGACTTTGTAAGTGCGTGTATGCGAGTCTTCTCCCCTTTTCCTCCAGTTTTTAGCCAATCTCTACTTTGTAAACATATACAGAGCTTGATAAGATGTCCCTCTAGGCATCTATAGGTATACTGAAGTTCTTCGCTTGGTACTTTGTTGAATTTACGAATATTTCTATATCTTATTTCATAGACCTGGTTATCCATCCGTATGACTTTACTGCATCTAGGTAGGTCATACTATACCATAACTCTTACTTCGATTTTATCGTTGTTGAGGTATGCTACCAAATTCCAGTTTACTCTTGTTGCTTATCCCATATGTATAAATCTAGGTCTTTTAATGCTTTCTCATTACTGTTCATCCTAAGAATGATGACCTAATTCTCCTCTCATACTTTGTGACTTTTGCCCATCCATTTTTGATTCACCTCAATATTGATCTACAATAAACCACGGATAACTTGAAACTTACTAGGGCTTATGTTGCATCGAGGAATATTTGAAGTGATTTTCCTGATCCACTTAGCGGCTATACTATACTTCAATAAGCGTATTTTTGTAACGACCCAGCTGGTCGTTTTGTGTATTAGGATCCCGTTCCTTTAAATGAAACCTTTAATAGCGGATATTCGTGCTTTATGACTTGCGGGGTTCATGATTTGGGAATGGTTTGGGTGGTTTAGGAACACTTGGTTCCTTAAGGTTGGCCTATTTGGCCAAGTTTGACTTCAGTCAATATTTTGAGCAAATGACCTCGGAATCGAGTTCTGACAGCTCCAGTAGCTCCGTATGATGATTTCGGACTTGGGCGTATATTCGGCTCAGGTTTTCAATGACCCGGGAGCATTTCGGCGCCCGAAATGGAAATCAGGATTTCCTTATATTTGAAATTTGGCTTGGGACGTGATTTTATGCTATTGAGGTACGAACGGAATTCCGGGATCGGGAATAGTTCCGTGTAGTCATTTATGACCTGTCTGCAAAATTTGAAGTCATTCCGAGCAGTATAGACCCGTTCGGCGCAATGAAGTGAATTCTAGAATTCTTAAGTTCTTAAGTTGATTCAATTTGGTTTTGGGGTTGAATTTTGAGTTTTGTTGTTGTTTTTCATGTTCCGGAAGTTCAATCGAGTCCGTATGATGAATACAGACTTGTTGGTGTCTTTGAATAGGGTCCTGAGGGGTTCGGGTGAGTTTCGGACCCCTCGGAGTTAATTCCAAAACACCAGAATTTTTCTGTCTGGTTTTCTTTAGTGCGTTTGCAGGCAATCTGCTGCGATCGCACAAGAGGTTGGACCTGGGGTTGGAGAATGACCTGTGCGATCGCACAGGGTGTGCTTTGACTGGGCTCTTTTTGTTCTCCGGGATCGCATCCCTCACCCTCGCGATCGCACAAAGTTGCCTAACCCCCCCCCCTCTGCTGCTACTCTCTGCGATCGCACTTTGCTTCTGGAGGGACCTGGGCAATTGCCCTGTGCGAACGCACTGGCCCAACTGCGATCGCATAGTACAAGCAGCTGGGCAGTGTATTTTTAATACGTGACCTAGCGCATTTTTCCTCCATTTTCATCTTCCTCCCCAAGTTTTAGAGAGATCTTCAAGGGACCTTCCTCCATTATTATCAAGGTAAGTAAATTCCATAGTTTCATGGTTATAACATCAATTCCTAATGAAATTCTCTTCTAAATTATCCCAAAAATTCATGGAAATTGATAGAAATTTAGGGATTTTGGGAAGTTATGAATTATCCATATTTGCCATGATTTCTAGCAAGAACTTGCATAATTATGATCCTTAGACTCCAGGTAATTGATTCCTTCAAGAATTTTCGAATTCCGAACGTGTGGGCCCGGGGTCGAAATTTCGAAAACTGTCAAGAATGCTTAATTTTGGGATTTCCTGTTAATTCCCCTTCTTGGAACTGAAATTGATTCAATTATACCATGTTTGGCTAGTTACGAGCCGTCGAGAGTAGATTTCGAAGATTCGGGTGCATCCATGATCCGAGGGGTGATATCGTCACGAGGTGAGTCTCCTTTATAACCTTGTAAGAGGGAATTGTCCCCATAGGTGTTCTATGTGTTGTATGTTTGTGTTTGGGGGTTACGTGCGTACCACGTGACGAGAGTCCGTATGTAGAGACTACTATTGTCACGTTCGGGTAGCTTAGGACCACAACATGCCATGTATTCTGCCTTAAATGAACTATATGCTTAGATTCATGCTTTTATATATGTTATTGTTTCCCTGAGCTTTCATTTACTTAAATAATTGGAAAGGATTGTGGTGAAATGAACTTTACATTCTGTGTGTGCATGTTGTCGCTTCGTAATTTATATCCCGCGAGCGATATGTAATTTCCTTCACTCTTATGGGAGTGGGCCGTACGCCACTGCGGATTTATAGTGCACTCTTGGTACGGGCCTGTCGAACCCCGGTAGTGCATCGGGATTTAATTAAGAATGCACTTTTGGTACGGGCCGGCCGATCCCCAGCTGTGCATGGACGAAGTTACACTATGATAAGATATGATTACATTGATAGACTCACTCTTGGTACGGGCCGGTCGATCCCCGGCAGCGCGTAGGTAGGATTATTGTTAAGCATGCACTCTTGGTACGGGCCGGTCGATCCCTGACACTGCATAGCTATTCTTCCTCAAGGCTCCGACCGGTTGTCTTACTCCTATGTGCGCATGTCTGTTTGGTACCATTTTCCTGATTTGTGATTTGACAGATGTTTGGGAAGAGGGACAGGTAAGTTGATATTGCTTTCAATATTTATTTGGAAACTCTGTAGCCTCTTTGCAACTGTGGTGCACTGTTTACATGTCTACTGCTTTCCTTATATCCTGTTTATACTATCACTGTTGGACCTTAGTGAGTATCGAGTCGACCTCTCGTCACTACTTCTTCGAGATTAGACGGGATACTCACTGGGTACATATTTATTTATGTACTCATGTTGCACTTTCTACTCTTCTGTACTTAACTGTACATTTCCGGAGGCTGGTATACCTGACTATCAGGCCGGTGCTAGGTATTGATCGTGTGACTATACTTCACGGTGAGCTGCTCTTCCTGGCGACTCCTGGAAGCACCCTAGAGTTTCTTTTATCATATTCTCTGTCTATTCCATTCAGACTGAGGCTCTGTATATAATTTAGACATTGTATATTCAGTAGTTGATCGTGACACTCGTGACACTAGTTCCTGGAACACACGTAGTTTGTATTTTGGGTTTGGGTTGTGTATCTATATATGTGCTTTGGTTTGGCCATGTGCCTTTATATTTTCATGATTTTTAATGTCGTGTCATGCTAGCATTATGTTAATTGTTTCAAATTGGTAATTTCCGACATGTTTAGATCAGACGGGCAAGGGGATAACATCTAGTGTCTTCTATATTGGCTTGCCTAACCCCGTTGTTGGGCGCCATCGCGACCTGAATTGGGATTTGTGACGTGAAAATGTGGTATCAGAGCTTTAGGTTCACGTAGTCTCATGAGTCACGGGCAAACCCAGTAGAGTCTTGCGGATCGGTATGGAGACATTTGTACTTATCTTCGGAGGCTATAGGGTTTTAAGAAACTCCTCCTTGTACAGATCCTATCGTGCAATCTATGATGTACTCAAATTGATCTTCTACTCTCTCACAGATTGTGACGACGCGTGCTTCTCATGATCCTGATCCAGGGGAGGCCGCTACCCCCCACCCGCTCGAGGCCGTGGTAGGGGCAGGGGTAGGGCTCCTATTCGAGGTATGGGATGAGGGCGTCCCAGAGCTGTACCAGTTGCACCATTTGAGGATCCTATTATCGAGTAGAAGGATGAGTTGCCTCCAGTTGCTCCTGCTCCAGCAGATTTTATGACGACGCCAGGCTTCCAGGAGGTCATGGGCCGCATGTTGAGATTTATGGACACTATGTCCCAGGCATGCGTACTTCCAGCAGACCCTGCTACTTCCCAGGCGGGAGGGGGAGTTCAGACCCCTACCGCTCAGGCCACCGGACAGATAGAAGCACATCACACTCCGGCTACACCGCCCGTGGGTGGAGTTCAGCCTATCGTAGCACAGCCAGATCCCAGGCCAGTCGCAGAGGGTGACCAGCAGAAGATGCTTGATAGATGGACCCGACTTCACCCTCCAGTCTTCGGGGGTGAGAGGGGTGAGGATGCCCAGGATTTAATCTAGAGGTGCAGGGACAGACTGCAATATGAGGATACTAGAGTCACATGGGGTGGACTTAACCACATTTCAGCTTGAGGGCAGAGCTCGCCGCTGGTGGAAGTCATATGTTCTTAGCAGGTCAGCGGATTCTCCTTCTGTCACTTGGATTCAGTTCACTCAACAATTCTTGGACAGATACATTCCACCGTCCGAGAGAGAGCAGCTTCGGGGTATGTTTGAGAGGTTAGAGCAGGGGCAGATGTCTGTGACGGATTATGAGGCAAGGTTTTCAGGGTTATCTCGCCATGCTCTTATGATATTGCCCACTGATGCCGAGAGGGTGCGGCGATTTGTGGCAGGTTTACATCCGGGTATCAGGACCTCTATGGCCAGGGAGGTAGAGATGGGTACCCCATACCAACTTGTAGTCGAGATAGCTCGACGGATGGAGGGTTACCGTACGAGGAGCAGGGAGCAGGGTCAGCCAGGTCAGCAGGACAAGAGGGCCAGGTTCACAAGTGCCTTCAGGGGTGCTCCAGCTAGGGGCAGAGTTCAGTTCGGAGATGGCTAGTTCAGTAGGACTTCATATTCAGCACCTCCACTACCTCCTAGGGGTATTTCAGCGAGGCCTCAGTTTAGTGCCATGCCAGAGCGCTCTTAACATCCACCAGCCATCCAGGGTGCACCCAGTGGTTACTCCAACCGTCAGAGATCCTCCGGTTCCTATTTTAGTGCCTTGTCAGATGATTCTTACCGCCCTCCAACTATTCAGGGTTCTTATTCTTCGGGACAACAGACTATGGCACCTAGAGGTTGTTTCGAGTGTGGGGCGCTGGACTATATGATCAGGCAGTGTCCCAGGTATCGGGGCAAGGCCGTGCAGCAGAGTCACCAGCCTATGATTTCAGCACCAGCAGTTCGACCACCTAGGGGTGGGGGTCAGGTTGGCAGGGGCCGTCCTAGAGGGGGAGGTCAATCAGGAGGGGGTCAGCCAGCTCCAGATCGTTCTGGGGGAGCTCAGTCTTCGGGTGCTTCAGCCAGATTCTATGCTATTCCGGCCAGATCAGACGTAGTGGCCTCAGACGTTGTGATTACAGGTATTATTTTAGTTTGTGGTATAGAGGCTTCAGTATTATTTGACCTAGGATCCACATACTCATATGTTTCAACGTTGTTTGCCCATTATCTGGATGTTCCTCGTGAGTCCTTGGGTTCTCCCTTGTATGTGTACACTCCTGTGGGCGATTCTATGGTAGTAGACCGGGTCTACCGATCTTGTGTGATTGCTTTCTATGGGCTTGAAACCAGAGCTGACCTGTTATTGCTTGATATGGTTGATTTCGAGGTGATTTTGGGCATGGATTGGCTATCTCCGTATCATGTTGTGTTGGATTTCCACGCCAAGACAGTTACATTAGCCATGCCTGAGTCGCCGAGGTTGGAGTGGAGGGGTTCTTCAGTTAGTGCATTCAGTCGGGTCGTTTCCTATATGAAGGCTCGGCACATGGTCAAGGAGGGTTGCTTAGCTTATCTTGCTTTTGTACGAGACACCACCGCCGAGTCTCCTACCATTGATTCAGTGCCTGTTGTTCGAGAGTTTCTGGGTGGGTTTCCTTCAGATTTTCCAGGCATGCCTCCAGATCGAGATATAGACTTCTGCATTGATTTGGCTCCAGATACTCAGCCTATTTCTATTCCCCCTTATCGTATGGCTCCTAAGGAGCTAAAATAGTTGAAGGAGCATCTTGAGGAGTTGTTGGCCAAGGGGTTCATCAGGACGAGTGTGTTGCCGTGGGGTGCTCCAGTCTTATTTGTGAAGAAGAAGGATGGGTCTATGCGGATGTGCATTGACTATCGTCAGCTAAATAAAGTGACCATCAAGAATAAGTATCCTCTGCCGCGCATTGATGATTTGTTTGACCAGTTGCAGGGTGCTCGTGTGTTTTCTAAGATTAATCTGAGATCGGGTTATCACCAGTTGAAGATTCGGGCTTCTGATATTTCGAAGACGGCATTTCGCACCAGATATGGCCATTATGAGTTCTTAGCGATGTCCTTTGGCTTGACCAATGCCCCAGCAGCATTTATGGACTTGATGAATAGAGTGTTCAAGCCGTTTGTCGACTCATCCGTTATTGTTTTCATTGACGATATACTGATCTACTCACGGAGCCTTGGTGAGCACGAGCAGCATTTGAGAGTTGTGCTTCAGACCTTGCGAGAGCAACAACTATATGCTAAGTTCTCCAAGTGCAAGTTCTGGTTAGAGTCTGTGGCATTTCTGGGACATGTGGTTTCTGGAGAGGGTATCAAGGTTGATCCGCAAAAGATTGAGGCAGTTCAGAGTTGGCCGCGTCCTACTTCAGCTTCAGAGATCAGGAGTTTTCTAGGTTTAGCAGGCTATTACCGTCGATTCATGGAGGGATTCTCCTCTATTGCAGCTCCACTGACTAGGTTAACTCAGAAGAATGCCTTGTTTCGATGGTCAGATGATTGTGAGGCGAGTTTTCAGAAGCCCAAGGCAGCATTGACTTCAGCACCAGTTCTATCATTGCCTTCCGAGTCAGGGATGTATACTGTATATTGCGATGCTTCACGCGTCGGGTTGGGATGTGTGTTGATGCACGATGGCATCTTATTGCTTATGCTTCACGGAAGCTGAAGGTTCATGAAAAGAATTATCCTGTACACGACTTAGAGTTGGCGGCGATTGTTCATGCTTTGAAGATTTGGTGGCACTACTTGTATGGTGTATCTTGTGAGGTCTACACTGACCACCGTAGTTTGCAGTACTTGCTTAAGCAGAGGGACCTTAATTTGAGGCAGCGGAGGTGGCTTGAGTTGTTAAAGAACTATGATATCACTATTCTGTATGACCCAGGTAAGGCGAATGTAGTAGCAGATGCTTTGAGCAGGAGGGTAGCGAGTATGGGTAGCTTGGCCTACATTGCAGCTGAGGAGAGACCTTTAGCCTTGGATATTCAGTCCTTGGACAATCGCCTGGTGAGATTGGATCTTTCAGAGCCTCGTCGAGTTCTAGATCATGTGGTTGCTCAGTCTTCATTACTGGGAGAGATTAAGGCTCGACAGTTTGATGATCCATGTCTGGCAGAGCTTCGGGATACGGTGGTCCAGGGTAAGGTCAAGGAGGTTACCTTGGGCGAGGATGGTGTTTTGAGACTTCAGGGCCGATTGTGTGTTCCAGATATTGGTGGCATGAGGGAGAGGATTCTAGAAGAGGCGCACAGTTCTCGGTATTCTGTCCATCCAGGGGCGACGAAGATGTATCGTGATTTGAAGCAGCATTACTGGTGGAGGAGAATGAATAAGGATATAGTGTTGTATGTGGCTAGGTGTCTCAATTGTCAGCAGGTCAAGTACGAGCACCAGAGGCCAGGAGGCTTGTTTTAGCAGATGCCCATTCCTCAGTGGAAATGGGAGCGCATCACCATGGACTTCGTGGTTGGGTTGCCTCGGACTTTGCGGAAGGTTGACGCGGTTTGGGTCATTGTGGATAGATTGACCAAATNACTGAGGTCCTCAGTTCACTTCACACTTCTAGAGAGCTTTGCACAGCGAGATGGGTACTTAGATAGACCTCAGTTCAGCATTTTACCCTCAGACTGATGGCCAGTCAGAGCGTACAGTTCAGATTTTGGAGGATATGCTCAGGGCTTGTGTGATTAACTTTGGTGGTCTGTGGGACCAGTTCTTGCCTTTGGCGGAGTTTGCATACAACAATAGCTATCAGTCCAGCATCAAGATGGCTCCATTCGAGGCTTTATATGGTCGACGATGTCGTTCTCCTATCGGGTGGTTTGAGCCTGGTGAGGCCAATTTATATGGCACAGATCTGGTGAGAGATGCTTTGGATAGGGTGAAGATTATTCAGGAGAGACTCCGCACAGCACAATCTAGGCAGAAGAGCTACGCAGATCAGTGGGCACGTGATATAGCATTCATGGAGGTAGATAAGGTTAGGTTGAAGGTTTCTCCGATGAAGGGCGTCATGAGATTTGGGAAGAAAGGCAAGTTGAGCCCCAGGTTTATAGGTCCTTCAAAGGTATTGAGGCGAGTCGGAGAGGTTGCTTATGAGCTTGCTTTACCTCCAGCCTTATCAGGAGTTCATCCGGTCTTTCACGTATCCATGCTCCGGAGGTATCACGCCGACTTCTTGCACATGGTTGATTACAACACTATTCAGTTAGATGAAAAGTTGGGTTACGAGGAGGAGCCAGTTGCTATTATTGATAGGCAGGACCGCCCGTTGAGGTCCAAGACAGTTTTTGCGGTTAAGGTTCAGTGGAGGGGCAACCCGGCCGAGGAGGCGACTTGGGAGTCTGAGGAGGACATGCGGAGCCGATATCCACAGCTATTCAGCACTTCAGGTACGATTTTAGACCCGTTCGGGGATGAACTTTTGTTTAAGAGGGGAAGAATATAACGACCCAGTCGTTCGTTTTGCATATTAGGATCCCGTTCCTTTAAATGAAACCTTAAATAGAGGCTATTCGTTCTTTTTGACTTGCGGGAGGGGGTGGTTCAGGATTTGGGAATGGTTTGGGTGATTTAGGAACACTTGGTTCCTTAAGGTTGGTCTATTTGGCCAAGTCTGACTTCGGTCAACATTTTGAGCAAACGACCTCGGAATCGAGTTCTGATAGCTCTAGTAGCTCCGTATGATGATTTTAGACTTGGACGTGTGTTCGGCTCGGGTTTTCGATGACCCGGGAGCATTTCGGTGCCCGAAATGGAAATCAGGATTTCCTTATATTTGAAATTTGGCTTGGGACGTGATTTTATGCTATCGAGGTCTGAACGGAATTTTGGGACCGGGAATAGTTCCATATAGTCATTTATGACTTGTCTGCAAAATTTGAAGTCATTCCAAGTAGTATAGACCCGTTCGGCGCAATGAAGTGAATTCTAGAATTCTTAAGTTCTTAAGTTGATTCAATTTGGTTTTGGTGTTGAATTTTGAGTTTCATTGTTGTTTTTCATATTCCGTAAGTTCGAGAGAATCCGTATCATGAATTCAAACTTGTTGGTATCTTTGAACGGGGTCCCGAGGGGCTCGGGTGAGTTTCGGACCCCTCGGAGTTAATTCCAAAACACCAGAATTTTTCTGTCTGATTTTCTTCAGTGCGTTTGCAGGCAATCAGTTGGGATCGCACAAGAGGTTGGACCTGGGGTGGGAGAATGACCTGTGCGATCGCACAAGTCTATCCATGATAGCACAGGGTGTGCTTTGACTGGGCCTTTTTTGTTCTCCGCGATCGCAGCCCTCACCCCCGCGATCGCACAAAGCTGCCTACCCCCCCTGCTGCTACTCTCTGCGATCGCCCGCCTTCAGCTGCGATCGCACTTTGCTTCTGGATAGCCCTGGGCAATTGCCATGTGCGAACGCATTGTCCTAGCTGCGATCGTATAGTACAAGAAACTGGCAGTGTATTTTTAATACGGGACCTAGCCCATTTTTCCTCCATTTTCATCTTCCTCCCCAAGTTTTAGAGAGCTCTTCAAGGGACCTTCCTCCATTATTATCAAGGTAAGTAAATTCCATAGTTTCATGGTTATAACATCAATTCCTAATGAAATTCTCTTCTAAATTATCCCAAAAATTCATGGGAATTGATAGAAATTTAGGGATTTTGGGAAGTTATGAATTATCCATTTTTCCATGAATTCTAGCAAGAACTTGCATAATTATGATCCTTAGACTCCGGGTAATTGATTCCTTCAAGAATTTTCGAAATCCGAACGTGTGGGCCCGAGGTCGAAATTCTGAAAACTGTCAAGAATGCTTAATTTTGGGATTTCCTGTTAATTCCCCTTCTTGGAACTGAAATTGATTCAATTATACCATGTTTGGCTAGTTACGAGCCATCGAGAGTAGATTTCGGAGATTCGAGGGCATCCTTGATCCGAGGGGTGATATCGTCATGAGGTGAGTTTGCTTTCTAACCTTGTAAAAGGAAATTATTCCCATAGGTGTTCTATGTGTTGTATGTTTGTGTCACGTGATGAGAGTCCGTACGTAGCGACTACTATTGTCACGTACGGGTAGCTTAGGACCACAGCATGCCATGTATTCTGCCTTAAATGAACTATATGCTTAGATTCATGCTTTTATATATGTTACTGTTTCCCTGTGCGCATGTTGTCGCTTCGTAATTTACATCCCGCGAGAGATATGTAATTTCCTTCACTCTTATGGGAGCGGTCTGTACGCCACGGCAGATTTATAGTGCACTCTTGGTACGAGCCGATCGATCCCCGGCAGTGCACCAGGATTTAATTAAGAATGCACTTTTGGTACGGGCCGGTCGATCCCCGACAGTGCGTAGGAAGGATTATTGTTAAGCATGCACTCTTGGTACGGGCCGATCGATCCCCTGCAGTGCATAGTTATTCTTCCACATGACTCCGACCGGTTGTCTTACTCCTGTGTGCGCATGTCTGTTAGGTACCGTTTTCCTGATTTGTTATTTGACAGATGTTTGGGAAGAGGGACAGGTAAGTTGATATTGCTTTCAATATTTATTTGGAAACTCTGTAGTCTCTTTGCAGCTGTGGTGCACTGTTTACATGTCTACTGCTTTCCTTATATCCTGTTTATACTATCACTGTTGGACCTTAGTGAGTATCGAGTCGACCTCTCGTCACTACTTCTTCGATATTAGACGAGATACTCACTGGGTACATATTTATTTATGTACTCATGCTGCACTTTCTACTCTTCTGTACTTGACTGTACAGGTCCGGAGGCTGGTATATCTGACTATCAGGCCGGTGCTAGGTATTGATCGCGTGACTATACTTCACGGTGAGCTGCTCTTCCTGGCGACTTCCTGGCAGCACCCTGGAGTTTCTTTTGTCATATTCTCTGTCTATTTCATTCAGACTGAGGCTCTGTATATATTTAGACATTTTATATTCAGTGGTTGCCCGTGACACTAATTCCTGGCACACACGTAGTTTGTATTTTGGGTATGGGCTGTGTATCAATATATGTGCTTCGGTTTGGCCTTGTGCCTTTATATTTTCATGATTTTAATGTCGTATCATGCTAGCATTATGTTAATTGTTTAAAATTTGTAATTTCCGACATGTTTAGATCAGACGGGCAAGGGGATAACATCTAGTGTCTTCTATATTGGCTTGCGTAACCCCGTTGTTGGGCGGCATCGCGACCTGAATTTGGATTTGGGTCGTGACAATTTTATAGCATCCCAATGTGATTCATTTACGTGGGTATTTTAATCCCGTATAATTCATGAAATCCTCTTAAAATCATTACTCAATCGAAGGCCCAAACCTCATCCTTTATCTATCACAATTACATCCTCATTATACGCTAGGGCAACATTCCATCTCTTCTAAATGCTACTAGTCTTAGACTCCTTTGAGTTCATTCAGGCTATACAGAGCTTTCTATAACTTAGAGAAACCATCAGCTCTCTTGTTTCATAAGCTTAATCCCGAGGACTTATCCGTTCTCGTCACCTTCTCACTCGCCCTTTCTATTCCTTACTCTTGTCTTCTTAAAACCTTGTCGCTTTACCATACTTTTGTCACGACCCAAAGTTCCCTCCGTTGGGTACCGTGATGGCACCTAGTCTTAGGGACTAGGTAAGCCTAACATTTAACCACAATAACAATAATAAAAGAACTTTAACAATCTCGATTATATAAATCTTGACTGAGTTTATATTTTTTCCCACAACCCGGTAAATACAAGTCATAAGCTCTACGAAATCTTTCTACCAAATCTAAGTACAATTGAAACAGGAAGGTGACTCCGAAGCCTGCGAACGCATCGGCAGGTTTACCTTGGGTCTCCTCGGCAATGAACCCGCACGGCTACTAACAATAAATACCTGGATCTGCACACAAAAATGCGCATAAGTGTAGTATGAGCACACCACAGCGGTGCCCAGTAAGTATCAAGACTAACCTCGGTGGAGTAGTGACGAGAACTAGTCAAGACACCACTGGTCTATCAAGTAAAAAGGCATAAATATAAGAATGACCGAAACATAATATCTATCTAAAGATTTTTCTATATAATTAATGGTATGATAGAATACTACGGAAGAAATCAGCAAATAAAATCAACGGACAACATACTAGAAATACGCAAAGATGATGGAAAGAATGAAAACCAAATGTCGGGAATCACAACCCAATAAAACACTAGCAACCCAACACTGCATCAATTTATTCACATCAGGCTTCAGCCAATAACTCAATAAAACTGGTCAAACCTTCGAGTGAAAACCTTTAAATCGTGAGTTTATATCAAAAACTTTAAAGGTATAATCATTTCGGAATAGAGAAATCTTCTTTGAAACATACTTTCTCTGAATGTATATTTATATATCTTTATAAGGAGAAAGTTTTAAAACATACTTCCATCAAAATACATGGTGTTCAAATATACTTTCCCAGTAACTGCTCTTTCAAATATCATTTTTCTGCAAGACAAATACTTTCCAATATATATATATATATATATATATATTTCGATCCAAATCTCCTCAATGATACCACCAGAACTCAGTCTGTAACTCAGGATTTGTCATGCAATGCAGTACAGGGGGAAAGCTCCCGGAATACGTCCGTAGTCCCAATTTAAATATGCGATGCAGTACAGGGGGAAAGCTCCCGGAATCTCGTCCGTAGTCCCAATTTAAATATGCAATGTAGTACAGGGGGAAGCTCCCGGAATATCGTCCATAGTCCCAATTTAAATATGCAATGCAGTGAAGAAATAGCAACCACATCAAGACAGAAACACCATACATCTCCAAACACTCACAAGGCAACAAAAGATAGAAATGCTATGTACGACGGCCAATCAAATCAAGAACTTAAGTCACCAGCACAATAGAACTTATTCACGAGGAATAACCACCGAAAGAAGATAATGAGCGTAAAGAACACAGCTTAACCAGAGAGAAACAAGACATAACAACATATCCATAATATTTAGGTCAACAATAAGAAACCAAATCATCCCGGCAAGGGAGAACATCTATAACCAATTTCGCCTAAACAATTACCTTCACAGAATAAAACCCAGCTTGAATCAATACTCAATAATAGGTAACACCAAGGAAATACCATCAACATAGATGATTATCTAACTAAACCTAAGTAGCACTTAAGGGAGAATCATATAAATCACAATATACGACTCACGTGCATGCTTGACACAAACGTATAGATATTCCAATTACTGCTAAACAATTATAGGACAAGTAATACTAATTCTAGTCAATTAGACAGTTTATGAAGAAAATATAGCAAGCTAGTAAAGGAGGTAAAATACTCAGTTAAGTCAATTAAGATCAAATAGCCCACGAAGAAATCCAAAATCAAGTAATTCTAATTTAAGCAGGAAAGGATGAAATTAACAACCAAGGATTCAAATGTAGCAATCACAATTCATACACAGGTAACATAAGAACCTACGAATCCTAAAAGGTCAATCTATTAGCAAATAAGTCTGAGTACGCACGCGTCACCTCGCATACACGGACTACAATCAACAAAGAAGACTCAAACCTAAGGGGTAGTTCCCCCACACAAGGTTAGGCAAGATACTTACCTCAAATACGACAACCAGATACTCAAAAGTGAACTTCTCCGGCAGAAAGACCTCCGGACGGCTCAAAATCAACTAAAATAACTTCAAAATACACATAAAACGTATAAAGAATGATTCTGAATAATAAAGTTTCAATCTTTACAAAATTATGAAAATCGACCCAAAAGTCGACCCTCGGGCCCGCACCTCGGAACCTGACAAATTTTACAAAATCCGATTACCCATTGCGATACGATTTCAATCATACTAAATTTATCAAATTTCGATACCATTTGGTTCTTCAAACCCTAATTTTTCATTTTAGAAGTTTTCTTTCAAAACCACAATTTCCCTAACCCAAAACACAAATTAAAAGATAAAAATAAGGACTAATTCATGGAATATATTCAATTCTAGTGGAAGAACACTTACCCATTCGATTGTGTGAAAAACCCTCAAAGAATCGCCAAGAACCGAGCTCTAGCAGTCAAAATATGTTAGAAATGGTGAAACCCCCGATTTTGGATACTTATATTCTGCCAAGGTGTTTTGTTCATCGCGATCGCGGAAAACGAGATGCGATCGCGTAGAGAAAAATATCACTGGCCAAAAAAACGTTCTATGCTATCGTGAGGAGAACACTGCGATCGTATAAAAGGAAATTTGTTGCTGACCCACTTGCACTATGCGTTCGCGGCAGTGTGAATGGGAACACGGAGACGGAAAAAATAGACTTCCGCGATCGTGAACGTACCTGTGCGATTGCAGTGAAGGAAAACTTGGAAGATCCAAACAATACTATGCGATCGCGATTACCTCTATGCGATCGCATAGAAGGAAACCAGAAGGTAGCATCAGCAGTTCAAAAATAGTGAAAATCGACCCGAAACACACCCGACGCCCCTGGGACCCCGTCTAATAACTCACACAAGTCATATAACCTAACACAGATTCGCTCAAGGTTTCAAATCACATAAAATATCACCAAAACGACGAATCAAACCAACAATCAAACTTATGAATTTTCAAAACTTCAAATATCAAGACTCGCGTCGAAACCTATCAACTCAACCCCGAATGATGTGAAATTTTGCAGACAAGTCACAATTAACACTACGGACCTACAGCCACTCCTGAAATTCCATTCCGAGTCCGATATCAAAATTTCACCTATCGGCCGGAATCGCTGAAATTCTAACTTTCGCGAAATTACCTCAAATCACTCTACGGACTTCCAAAACCAATTTCGGACACGCGCCTAAGTCCAAAATCATTATATGAAGTTGTTGACATTAACCAAAACTCGTTCTGAGGCCGTTTACTCAAAAGTCAAACCTCCGATCAACTTCCATCACTTAAGCTTCAAAAGCTGGAATATTTCTTCCAATTCGACTCCGGATTATCCGATAACTGAATCTAACCATGCACGTAGGTCGATATACGTAATGTGAAGCTTCTCATGAACTTACACCACCGAACGGATCTTAAATTCTCCAAACGACCGTTCGGGTCGTTAAAACTTTAGCTTGCGACCTCTACATATCTGTAACGACCCGGTCTGTCGTTATGTGAAACCTACATTATAACTGGTGTTAGTGGCTTATTATATGTTTTTTATTCTATTATTAATGTGTTAGAGTTGATAGGCTTGAA
>MDKH01167912.1:0-20136 GCA_005239495.1 Nicotiana undulata
ATGGACAATACGCCAATTTCTCAAGAACCCTAAATTTACTACCCAATTCTTGATATTCAATTAATTTAGTAGTAAACCCTATTAATAATACATGCATGAAACTAGTATTAGGAAGGAATTAACTTACCTTAACCGAAGCTAGGTCGTGGTGTGTCCTTCCCAAGCTCACAAGTCTCTAATGGGGTTTTTGGTATGAAGGGAATGAAGAAATCCCGAGTTTTTGGCATTTAAAACAATCTGGCTTACAGAGGTTCCGCACCTGCGGTCCCGCATCGGCGAGATAAAGCTCGCACCTGCGGAAAATGGTCAAGGAAGGCTGGGGTCGCACTTGCGGAGCTGGAGACCGCACCCACGGCTCCGCTCCTGCGGAAAAAGAACCGCACCTGCGGAACCTCCGCACTTGCGAGGCTGGGACCGCAGGAGCTGTCTCGCACCTGCGGCTGGGCAACCGCACCTGTGGTCACACCAGCACCAGTTGCACCAGCAGTTGTTCTAGCTGGTATTTAGCCCTGTTGGGTGTCCGGAAGGCACCTGGGCCCACCCGAGCCCCTGTCCAAATATGCCAACAAGTCCTAAATCATAATACGGACTCGCTCAAGCCTTCGGAACACCCAAAACAACGCTAAATCTCAAAATCACATCCCAAAACCCCTAAAATCCTAACTTATGAAACTTCAAGTTTTTGATTCTATAACAATGCGCCGGACCAACCTATACAACTCAGAATGACATCAAATTTTGCAGACAAGTCACAATTGACATAACGGCACTATTCCCGATCTCGAAATCACATTCGGACCTCGATAACATAAAATCACGTTCCAAACCAAATCTCAAATTTAAGGAAATCCTTATAACTTCATTAACCCTCAATTGCCCATTTTTGATCCGAAACATGTCAAATCAAGTCTGTTCCTTACCAAATTTCACAGATAACTCAAATAACACATATTGAGCCTGTTCCGGGCTCCGGCACCATAATACAGCCCCAACAACACAGGTTTCACATCGAGGTTCATTTTCATAAGCCTTTATTATTTTCAGAAAACACTTTTCTTTAAAAATTCATTTCTTGGACTTGGGACCTCAGAATTTGATTCCGGGCATACGCCCCAGTCCCATATTTTTTCCTACTGAACATCTGGAACCGTCAAATAACGGGTCCGGGTCCGGGTCCGTTTACCAAAAATGTTGGCCAAAGTTAACTTTATTCAATTAATTATCATAAATTCAACTCTTTATCAAGTTTCCACATAAAGGCTTCCCGGCTACGCGCCCGGGTTTCGCAAGCACATCGAGGTGAGATTAACGGAGGCTTTCGGGGCCTTAGGAACACATTCATAATCAAATTTACATAGGGTGACCTTTTGGGTCATCACAATCTCAACCTCTAAAACAAACGTTCGTCCTCGAACGGACATAGAAAGGTACCTGAATCGGGGAAAAGATGGGGATATCGGCTCCGCATATCGTACTTGGACTCCCAGGTCGCTGCCTCAACACGCTGACCTCTCCACTGAACATGAACCGAAGGATAACTCTTCGATCTCAACTAACGAACCCGCTGAGCCAAAATGGCTACCGGCTCCTCCTCATAAGACAAATCTTTGTCCAACTGGACACCGCTGAAATCAAGTACATGAGATGGATCCGCAATATACCTCCGGAGCATAGACACATGAAACACCGGGTGCACGGCTTATAAGCTAGGCGGCAAGGCAAGTCGGTAGGCCACCTCTCCTACCTTATCCAATATCTCAAATGGACCAATGTACCTAGGGCTCAACTTTCCTTCTTCCTGAACCTCATCACGCCCTTCATAGGCGATACTCAAAGAAATACCCAGTCTCCTATCATGAATGCCAAATCTTGAACTCTGCAATCCGCATAACTCTTCTGCCTGGACTAAGTTGTACGAAGTCTATCCTGAATAATCTTTACCTTGTCCAAGGCATCCTGGACTAACTCAGAACCCAACAATCTAGCCTCTCCTGGCTCAACCATCCAACTGGAGACCGACACCGTCTACCATACAACGCCTCATACGGAGCCATCTGAATGCTCGATTGATAGCTGTTGTTGTAGGCAAACTCAGCTAAAGGCAAGAACTGGTCCCATGAACCACCGAAGTCAATAACACAAACCCGCAACATATCCTCCAAAATCTTAATAGTCCGCTCGGACTGATCGTCCGTATGAGGATGGAATGTTGTGCTCAAATCAATCTGCGTGCCCAACTCTCGCTAAAATACTCTCCAGAAATAGGAGGTAAACTGTGTACCTCTGTCTGATATAATGGATAAGGGCAAAGCATGCAATCGAACAATCTCCCTCATATATATCTTTGCCAACTTCTCCGCTGAATATGAAACTGATACCGGAATGAAGTGCGCGGACTTGGTCAACCTATCCTAAACAACCCAAACCGGATCAAACAACCTCTGAGTCCGTGGGAGTCCAACTACAAAGTCCATGGTGATACGCTCCCACTTCCACTCAGGAAGCTGAATCTGCTGCATCAAACCACAGAGTCTCTGGTGCTCGTACTTAACCTGCTGACAATTCAAGCACCGAGCTACGTAAGCTACAATATCCTTCTTCATCCTCCGCCAACAATAGTGCTATCGCAAGTCCTGGTACATCTTTACGGCGCCGAGATAAATGGAATACCAGGAACTATGGGCCTCCTGTAGAATCAACTCAAGAATACCATCAACATCAGGTACACAAATACGACCCTGCATCCGCAGAACTCCCTCATCATCAACCGTAAAATGCTTGGCACCTTTGTGCCGGACTGTATCTCTAAGAACACATAAATGACGATCATCATACTGCCTGGCCCGAATACGGTCATAAAATGAAGAACGGGCCACGGTATGGGCCAACACACTGCCAGTCTCATAAACCTCCAACCTCAAAAAGCGGTTTGCTAAAGCCTGAACATCCAAAGGAAGAGGTCGCTCTCCGACTAATAAATAAGCTAGGTTGCGCATAGTGAGTGACTTCCGGATAAGCATCGGCCACCACATTGGCCTTTCCCGGATGGTAAAGAAAGGTAATATCATAATCCTTCTCATGTTCAACTCCTTTTTCCTGAATAAATACTGTAAACTCTTGTGATCCGTAAACACCTCACAAGGCACACCATACAAGTAATGCCTCCAAATCATCAATGCATGAACAATTGATGCAAGCTCCAGATCATGAACTGGATAGTTCTTCTCATGAATCTTCAACTAACGAGAAGCATAGGCTATAATATTTCCATCCTGCATCAACACTGCACCAAGCCCAACCCGTGACGCATCACAATACACGGTATACGGTCCTGATTCTGTAGGCAAAACTAACACTGGTGTCGTGGTCAAAGCCGTCTTGAGCTTCTGAAAGCTCGCCTCACACTCATCCGACCACCTGAACTAGGCACACTTCTGGGTCAATCTCTCAACGAATCGGCGATAATAACCTGCTAAGCCCAAGAAACTCCGAATCAATGTAGCTGAAGTGGGCCTAGGCCAATCTCTGACTACCGAAATCTTCTTGGGATCTACCTGAATACCCTCTGACAAAACCACGTGGCCTAGAAATGCAACTGAAATCAACCAAAACTCACACTTGGAGAATTAGGCATACAACTGACTATCTCTCAGAGTCTGGAGGACAACTCTAAGGTGTTGTTCATGCTCCTCTCGGCTGTGAGAGTATATCAATATATCGTCAACGAAAACTATAACGAACGAGTCCAAAGAAGCCTTGAACACTCGATTGATCAACTCAATACAAGCGGTGGGGGCATTTGTCAACCCGAATGACAGCACCAAAAACTCATAATGCCCATAACGAGTGCGAAAAGCTGTCTTAGGAACATCTAAAGCCCTAGTCCTCAGCTGATGGTAACCAGATCTCAAGTCTATCTTGGAGAACACTGTAGCACCCTGAAGCTCGTCAAATAGATCATCAATCCTCGGCAAAGGATACTTATTCTTGATAGTAACCTTATTCAGCTGCCGGTAGTCAATACACATCCTCGTTGAGCCATCTTTATTCTTAACGAACAACACTGGAGCACCCTAAAGAGAAACACTAGGCCTAATGAAGCCTTTATCCAACAAGTCCTGCAACTGATCCTTCAATTCCTTCAACTCTGGCGGGGCATACGATACGGCGGGATAGAAATGGGCTGAGTGCCTTGGGCCACCTCGATACAAATGTCAATATCCCTGTCGGGTGGCACACCCAGTAGGTCAGCAGGGAAAACCTCTGGGAACTCACGAACCACAGGTACAGACTCCATAGAAGGAACCTCAGCACTAGAATCACGAACATAGGCCAAATAGGCCAAACAACCCTTCTCAACCATACGTCGAGCCTTCATATAGGAAATAACTCTGCCAGAAGAATGACTAGGAGTCCCTCTCCACTCCAAATGAGGTACTCATGGTAAGGCTAAGGTCACTATCTTGGCATGACAGTCCAAAATAGCATGATAGGGAGATAGCCAATCCATCCCCAATATAACATCAAAGTCCACCATATCCAGAAGCAAAAGATCAACCTGAGTCTCCATACCACCAATAACTACTAAGCAAGCACGGTAGACTCGATCTACCACTATAGAATCACCCACCGGTGTAGACACATGCACAACAGTACTCAAAGAATCATGGGGCATACTCAAATAAGGGGCAAAATATGAAGACACATAGGAGAATGTAGAATCCGGATCAAATAACACCGAAGCCTATCGGCTGCAAACTGAAACCGTACCTGTAATAACTGCATCAGAAGCCTTAGCGTCAGGCCTGGCAGGAAAAGCATAACATCGGGCCTGAGCCCCTCCAGCTTGAACAGCACTGGGTCTACCTGCCACGGGCTGACCCCTACCTCTCATGACTTACCCTCCAACTCTATGAGTCTGACCTCTACCTCTGGTACCACGACCACCACCCCTAGCTGGCTGAGGGGGTGGGGGTGCACCTGATATGGGAACCATGGCACGGGAACCCTGATACTGAGACCCACCAAAACCTCGGGGGCAAAACCTGGAAATATGCCCTATACCACCGCAAGTGTAGCAAGTCTTCGGCTGTTGAGAATACTGACCCTGGAACTATCTCTGGAGACCAGAATGACCACCTTGAAGACTCTGTATCGGTGGTGCACTAATGGGAGCTGATGATGCACTGCGTGATGCTTAGAGTGCCGACTGGTAAGTCCTAGGGGGATGACCTCTACCAAATGAATCCCTGCCTCCAGATGAGGCACCACTGAAGCGACCGAAATGACGAGGTCTCTTGTCAGACCCCTGACTACCACCCTGGGATAATACCATCTCAATGCGTTTGGCCACATCGGCTGCATCCTGAGGAGATATCAGTACCCGTCTCCCTGGCCATCTGAAGTCTGATAGGCTGAGCGAGACCCTCAATAAATCTCCGAACCCTCTCCTGATTAGTGGGAAGTATCATAAGTGCATGCCTGGCTAGAGTGATGAACCTGGTCTCGTACTGAATGACAGACATATATCCCTGCTTGAGGCGCTCAAACTGCCTTCGAAGATCCTCTCGCTGAGTAATGGGAAGAAACTTCCCCAAGAATAGCTCGGAGAACTGAGCCCAAGTCAATGGTGCGGACCCAGCTAGCCTGGTCAAGCAATAGTCTCTCCACTAAGTCTTAGCGGAACCCGAAAGACGAAATGTAGCAAAGTGAACTCCATTAGACTCCACAACGCCCATGTTCCGAAGAACCTCATAACAGCTGTTTAAATAATCTTGGGGATCCTCTGATGGTGCACCAGCAAATGTAGTACTGAATAACTTGGTGAACCGATCCAGTCTCCATAGAGCATCTGCTGAAATAGCTGCACCCTTGGCTGCCGGTGACACAATACCCGGGTGAGCTACTCCAGCCGTCTGAAGTGCTGGAGTGTGAAACTGAGTGGCAAACTGCTCTGGGGTGTGGATGAAAGGAGTCTGGGTCCCTCCCCCAGCCTGAGAACCAGCTGGTGCAGTAGGAAGAAAACCGGCCTGATTCACACTCTCCATGAGTCCCACTAAGAGGACTAGAGCGTCCTGAAGCACCGGGGTAGAAATGAACCCCTCTAGCACCTAAGCTGGTCCAACTGGGACTCTCTGAGCAGGAACCTCACCGACATAGTCTACCTGTGGGTCCTCAACTGGAGCTGCTACTCTAGCTCTGCCTCAGCCTCTAGCGCGGCCTCGGCCTCGGCCCCTCGTAAGAGCTGCAATAGGAGGGTTGGGCTGCAGATTGATCGATGAGGAAGCACGCGCTCTCGCCATCTGCGAAAGAGTAATTAGAGACTTAATTAGTAACTAGAATTCAATTGGCACGACAGAGAATGAAAGATGTGAAGTTATTCCTAACTTTGCAGCCTCTGGGGATAAGTACAGACGTCTCCGTACCAATCCCTCAAACTCTACCAAGTTGTCCGTGAGTTGTGAGACCTACGCAACCTAGGGCTCTGATACCAACTTGTCACGACCCGAAATCTCACCTTTGGGCCGTTATGGCGCCTAACGTTGAACCCGCTAGACAAGCCAACGTTTGAACCAAATAAGCTCATTAACAACTAAAACGAACAAGATAACTAAGGAATCGATGATCAACAATATGAAGGTTCACTAAATTCAAAATAATATAGCAACTTCAAAATAAACCCCATATACATATCCCAGAACTGGTGTCACATACTCACGAACTGTCTATGAGATTACTGAATACAATGGTCTTAAAACAAGTACATATGACTGTCTCTGAAACTATAAAATAAGACAGAACTGAAAGAGAAGGGTAGAAGGTGACGCCAAGGCCCACGAACGTCTGCGGGTCTACCTCGAGGTCTCCTGAATGAACTGGTGGAATGCTCCCTCCGTAAGTGCCCACCGGGTCCGGCTGCATGGTCTGCACAACATAAAGAAGTGCAGGTGTAGCATCAGTACAACCGACCCTATGTACTGAGTAAGTGCCGAGCCTAACCTCGGCGAAGTAGTGACGATGCTAGGACTGACAACAATATATGTACTTGTGCAATTCTATATAATAACAGGAAAATATTGACGGAAATAAACAAGTATAACCAGATTCGGGGGGAGTCATGCTGGGGATAAGAGAGGCAACATGTACTAGCATAGTGGAACAGGTTAACAACTGAAATGTAACAGTAAAGAAGGAATTTAACGCCTCAGAACAGATAATGAACAACACAAGGCACGTCATGTCCCCTCGTGCATCACCTCACAAATCACTCGGCACAAAATGTCCCCTCGTGTGATAAATAATAAACAATCAACACGGCATGTCCCCTCATGCGATAAATAATAAACAATCAGTGCGGCATGTCCCCTCGTGCGATAAATAATAAACAATCAGCACGGCATGTACCCTCGTGCGATAAATAATAGACAATCATAACGAGAGTTATTCTGTTCATTGCATTTGATGCCTAGAACTTGCCCCGTGTGTTTGAAAAGTGAAATAGTAGTTTTGTTCAGTCTTGGAACTGATATAGGTGTTTCTTTGTTGAGCCAGATCTGTATATTTTACCCGCCTAATTGTTATGTATCGTAGTTAACCTTTTTGAGCATGTAATCCTGTTTCTTTGCCAACCACATTCCAAGCCTTACCCATTTGTTTGAATTAACCATCTATTTGAACCTTCTAACCTCTCATGAGCACTTGAGTGGAACTAATGAATTAAGGAGAAAGGTGCACTATTTTGAAAAAGTGAGTGCCACTTGAATTGAAAAAAAAAAGGAAATAATAGTTGTATTGTTGTGAAAAACATTTTCTTGATAAGTGGCGACTCTTGATGTAATTGTACTTAAAGAAGTTTGGGGTAATATACATTGATGTGAAAGTGGAGTTTGGTTTGACATAAGTATGCGGTTTGAATGTTAAAGTATATGTATTAAAGCGCTTGGGGAGGTGTAGTCACTCTTATATCTAAACATATCCTACCCATGTGATCACCCAAGGGGTCATTTTATAAATTTAGACTCCATCCCATGCTTAATTGTCATAAAAAGACTAATTTTAAATACCTCAATTTGCGTCCGCAGTCCGGGCGTGAAACCGGAAAGCTTTTATATGAAAAATACGAGAAATAGTGATTTCTAGAAATTATATTTGAAAAAGTTGACTCTGGTAAACATTCTGAGTAAACGGACCCGGATCCGTATTCCGACGATCCTAGGAGGTCCGCAGTAAAATATGGGACTCGGGCGTATGCCCGGAAATGAATTATGAGGTCGCAAGCCTTAGAAATTAATTTTTGAAAGAAATTGTTTTGCTGAAATATTTATGAATTAAAGAAAAAAAATATTGTTTGAAATCATTGGTATCGGTCCTGTATTTTGGTTTCGGATACCGGTGCAGAATTGTTATGAAATTAAAAGGTTTACTGTGAAATTTGGTGAAAAACGGAGTTCGTTTGACGTGATTCGGACATCCGGTTGAGAAATTATGAACTTTAAGAGTTCTTGTTGAAAATGATGAGTTTTGAGGTTTAATTCATAGTTTTACATGCTATTTTCATGATTTGATCGCACGAGCAAGTCCATATGATATTTCTAGACTTGCGTGCATGTTTTGTTTAGAGCTCTGAGGGCTCGGGCGAGTCTCGGATAGGCCACGGGGTGTTTTACACTTAAAGAGAATTGTTGGTTTTTCATTTTCTGGTGTCTAGGTTTTTGTTCTATGCGATCTCATAGGAAGGTTCGCGATCGCATAGTGTAATGTCTGAGGTCTCAAATTTGTACTGTGCGAACGCAACATCAGAGATGCGATCGCGATTCTTCATCTGGGCAAAGCTGTGCGAACGCACCCCCAGTTGTGTGATCGCATTGTGTTAATCAAGCCTGTGGGACGGGGAGGCCAGTGCTCTATGAGATCGCACCCCTCCCCACACGATCACGATTCACCACCCCCCTTACCCTATGCGATCGCGAACATAGCTATGTGATCGCATATGTCTTCAGCCCATCTAATATAAATACCCTTTTAAAAACGGGCAGACCTTCTTCTTCACCATATTTTCGAGGTTTACAGCCCTAATAGTGATTTTCCTCACTGATTATCACCCCAAGTCATAGGTAATCAAATCTAAACATTGTTCTTTTAATTTCTTATTGTTTTTCATCACTTTTATTGCAAAAACCAAGAATTGTCATGGGAAACATTGAGGGTTTGGGTAGAACTAGGAAATTATGTAAAAATTGAATTTTTATATCGAATTGAGGTCGGATTTCAAAACTAAAAGTATATTTGGGTTCGTGGGTGAATGGGTAAACGCAATTTGGTCCGAACCCCGAGTTTAGACCAAGCGGGCCCAGGGTCGGGTTTTCACTTTTTTTTAGAAAACTTAGGTCAATAAAGCTAGTTCCTTTAGCATAAATTGTTGTTATTGAGTTAATTATGATTAGATTCGAGCAAGTTAGAGGTGAATTCAAAAGGAAAAGCAGTAATTGAGCAGTGAGTGGCGTACGAAATTGAGGTAATTGTTTGGTCTAACTTTGACTTGAGGAAATAGGAATCCCCACTTGTTTGCTATGTTAAATGCATGGGCATGGTGTATAGGTGAGGTGACGAGTATCTATGCACCACCCAAATGGCCTGTAAAACATGATCCTTTCCCTGCTCCAGATTTTATTTATCCCAGTCTTAATTGTTCGTTGTTAATTATTTTTTCCATGACTACTAGGCCTCATTACTTTGTTGTTAAATATTATTTTTGTTATTTTGGAAGAATATTGGTTGGTTATTTGGTTCCCTTGTGGTACCAAACGGTTGAGTAGTTTGGCAATTTCTTTACGATATATATATATATATATATATATATATATATATATATATGTTCCTGTTGGTTTCATTTTTGATAATATTGAGGAAGTTATGAGAATCGCGGTTTGACTGTTTGATGATTGTTAAGGTTTACGTGGCTATTTGATTCCAATCGATTATTGCCAATTGTTGTTCTCTTAATCCTATCATGGTACGTAAAGATTGAGTTGGGTTGACAGTGTTACAGTGATTTCATATATTCGGGCTGATATTATTGTGAAATGTTGTTGTTCAAAGGTTACGGGCTATACTGTTTTCTGTTTGAAACTTTTGAATCAAAATTTGGTGTGATAAGGCGTTGGTGTGATAAGAGTGGATAATTGGTGTGACAAGGGTGGATAATTGGTGTGATAAGGGTGGATAATTTGTGTGGTAAGGGTGAATATTGGTGTGATAAGGGTGAATAATTTGTGTGATACGGGTGAATACATTGATTGTGATATTGTGAAAATAGGTAGGTTCGGGTTACTGATTTTTAAACTTTAAATGGTTCGGAAATTCTTGCTTTACTCTACATTTTTTTTCTTATATTTCGTCCATGTGATTACTTAAAAGTAAAGTTTGAAAACTTGGAGATTTGCTTGAGTATTGGTTATAGCTGAGACCTGGAAAAGGCGCCTGAGTTATTTCATTGTTGCTGCAGTACTTAATTGGTTCGTTTTTATTTAATTGTGTATTATTTTTTCTGTGGAAATCATTTGCATTAAGTTTACTTTAAATTTATTTATTGATTCTTAAGAAAATAATCAAGGGAAATTAGTTACTCGAATTCTGACATTGGCTTGCCTAGCAAGTGTGGTGTTAGGCGCCATCACGATACCTAAGGTTGGGAATTTAGGCCGTGACAAGTTGGTATCTATGACGACCCGACCGGACGTTTTGGGAATTTAAGCTCCGTCCAGGGGTGTAAAGTCATAAACAGCTTCATGTTGTGTATATCAACCTGCATGCGTGGTTAGATTTAGTTACTGGATAATTCGGAGTGAAATTGGAAGAAAAATTTCAGTTCTGGAAGCTTAAGTGATGGGAGTTGACCGAAGGTTTGACTTTTGTGTAAACTGCCTCGGAATGAGTTTTGGTTAATGGCAACAACTTCGTATGAATATTTTGGACTTAGGCGCATTTCCGGAATTGGTTTTGGAGGTCCGTAGAGTGATTTGAGGTATTTTGGCGAAAGTTAGAATTTCGACGATTTCGGCCGATTAGTGAAATTTTGATATCGGACTCGGAATGGAATTCCGAGAATGGTTGTAGGTCTGTTGTGTTAATTGTGACTTGTCTGCAAAATTTCACATCATTCCGGGTTGAATTGATAGGTTTCGATGCGAGTCTTGATATTTGAAGTTTTGAAAATTCCTAAGTTTGATTTTTTGTTTGATTCGTCGTTTTGGTGTTGTTTTATGTGATTTGAAACATTGAGCGAGTCCGTTTTAGGTTATATGACTTGTTCGTGCATTTGGACGGGGTCCCAGGGGCCTCGGGTATGAGTCGGATGGGGTTCGGGTCAATGTTTCCTATTTTTGAACTGCTGATTGCTGTCTTCTGGTTTCCTTCTATGCGATCGCATAGAGGTAATCGCAATCGCATAGTATTGTTTGGACCCGCCCAGTTTTCCTTCACTGCGATCGCACAGGTACGTCCGCGATCGCAGAAGTCTATTTTTCCCTTCTTCGCGTTCGCATTCACACTGCCGCGAACGCATAGTGCAAGTGGGTCAACAACAAATATCCTTTTATGCGATCGCAGTATTCTCCTCGCGATTGCACCTCGTTTTCCGCGATCGCGATAAACAAAACGCCTGGGCAGAATATAAGTTTCCAAAATCGGGTGTTTAACCAGTTTTAACACATTTTTACTTCTAGAGCTTGGTTCTTGGCGATATTTGAAGGGTTTTTCAAACAAATCGAATGGGTAAGTGTTCTTCCACTAGAATTAATTATACTTCATGAATTAGTTCTTGTTTTTATCATTTAATTTGTGTTTTGGGTTGAGGGAATTGTGAGTTTTGAAAGAAAACTTCTAAAATTCATGATTTGGATGACCAAATATATCGGAATTGGATAAATTTAGTATGGGTGAACTCGTATCGGAACGGGTAATCAGATTTGGTACTATTTGTCGGGTTCGGAGGTGCAGGCCCGGGGGTCGACTTTTGGGTCGATTTTTATAATTTTGTAAAGATTGAAACTCTATTGTTCGGAATAGTTCCTTGTATGTTTATGTGTATTTTGAAGTTGTTTTAGTTAATTTTGAGCTTCCCGGAGGTCTTTTCGCCCGAGAAGTCCAATTTTGAGTTTCGGGTTATCGTCTTTGAAGTAAGTATCTTGCCTAACCTTGTGTGGGGGAACTACCCCTAGGATTGAGTCTTCTTTGTTGATTGTAGTCCGTGTATGCGAGGTGACGAGTGCGTACTCAGACTTATTTGCTAATAGATTGGCCTTTTAGGACTCGTAGGTTCTTATGCTACTTGTGAATGAGTTGTAATTGCTACATTTGAATCCTTGGTTGTTAATTTCATCCTTTCCTGCTTAAATTAGAATTACTTGCTTTCGGATTCCTGCGTTGGCTATTTGATCTTAATTGACTTAACTGAGTATTTTTTACCTCCTTTACTAGCATGCTATATTTTCTTCATAAACTGCCTAATTGACTAGAATTAGTATTACTTGCCCTATAATTGTTTAGCAGTAATTGGAATATCTATACGTTGGTGTCAAGCATGACCATTAGTCGTATATTGTGATTTATATGATTTTCCCTTAAGTTCTACTTAGGTTTAGTTAGATAATCATCCATGTTGATGGTATTTCCTTGATATTGCCTATTATTGAGCATTGATTCAAGCTGGGTTTTATTCTGTGAAGTTAATTGTTTAGGCGAAATTGGTTATAACTGTTCTGATTTGGTTTCTCATGGTTGACCTGAATATTATGGATATGTTGTCACGTCTTGTTTCTCTCTGGTTAAGTTGTGTTCTCTATGCTATTTATTTTCTCTCGGTGGTTATTCCTCTTGAATGAGTTCTACTGTGCTGGTGACTTAAGTTCTTGATTTGATTGGCCGTCGTACATAGCATTTCTATCTTTTGTCGCCTTGTGAGTGTTTTGGCGATGCACGATGTTTCTGTCTTGATGTGGTTGCTATTTCTGCACTGCATTGCATATTTAAATTGGGACTAATGACGAGTTTCCGGGAGCTTTCCCCCTGTACTGCATTGCATATTTAAATTGGGACTACATACGAGATTCCGGGAGCGTTCCCCATGTACTGCATTGCATATTTAAATTGGGACTAATGACGAGTTTCCGGGAGCTTTCCCCCTGTACTGCATTGCATATTTAAATTGGGACTACATACGAGATTCCGGGAGCGTTCCCCATGTACTGCATTGCATATTTAAATTGGGACTACAGACAAGATTCCGAGATCTTTCCCCCTATACTCCATTGCATATTTAAATTGGGATTACGGACGAGATTCTGGGAGCTTTCCCCATGTATTGTATCGCATATTTAAATTGGTACTACGGACGTATTTCGGGAGCTTTCCCCCTATACTGCATTGCATGACAAATTCTGAGTTACGGACTGAGTTCCGGTGGTTTTACAATTGAAGAGATTTGGATCGAAAGATATATATATACTGAAAGTATTTGTCTTGCAGAAAAAAATTGATATTTGAAAGAGTAGTTACTAGGAAAGTATATTCGAACACCACGTATTTTGAAGGAACTATGTTTTAAAGATTTCTCCGTATAAAGATATATAAATATACATTCAGAGAAAGTATGTTTCAAAGAAGATTTCTCTACTCCGAAATGATTATACCTTTAAAGCTTTTGATATAAACCCACGATTTAAAGGTTTTCACTCGAAAGTTTGACGAGTTTTATTGAGTTATTGGCTAAGGCCTTATGTGAATTAATTGATGCAGTGCTGAGTTGCTAGTGTTTTATTGGGTTTTGATTCCCAATATTTGGCTTGCATTCTTTCCATCCTCTTTGTGTATTTCTATTATGCCGTCCAATCATTTTATTTTGCTGAATTTTGTTCTGTATTATTCTATCATACCGTTAATTATATCGAAAAAGATTTAGATAGTTATTATGTTTCGGTCATTTTTATATTTATGCCTTTTTACTTATTTGACCAGTGGTGTCATGACTAGTCCTCGTCACTACTTCACCGAGGTTAGTCTTGATACTTACTCGGCACCGCTGTGGTGTGCTCATACTACACTTTTGCGCATTTTTGTGTGCAGATCCACGTAATTATTGTTATTAGCTGCGTGGATCTTTGCCGAGGAGACTCAAGGTAACTTGTTGCTGGGTTCGCAGGCTTCGAAGTCACCTTCTTGTATTTATTATTCATACCCTGTTGTATTCATTCTGAACAGTGGTAATTAGAGGTTTTGAGTAAATTCGTAGAGCTTATGACTTGTATTTCACCGGGTTTTGGGAAATTTTAAACTCTGTCAAGATTTCTATATCGAAACTGTTATATTTCCTTTATCATTGTTGTTGTTCAGTGAAAATGTTAGGCTTACCTAGTCCCTAAGACTAGGTGTCATCACGATACCCAATGGAGGGAAATTTTGGTCGTGACAAGTTGGTATCAGAGCTCTAGGTTCATAGGTGCTACGAGTCATAAGCGAGTTTACTAGAGTCTTGCGGATCGGTACGGAGACGTTTGTACTTATCTTCGAGAGTCTACGGAACTATTAGGACATTTTCACTTCCTTCATTCCTATCGTGCGAGTTCATTGATCTTGATGTTTGAAATTATCGTTCCATTCTCTCACCGATGGTGAGGACACGAGCTGCGGTTCCTGATGATATTACCCCAAAGCAAATGTCGCAAGGGTCAGAGATAGAGGCCGACGAGGAGCACGTACCGCAGTTAAGATGCCTACTAGTACAGCCGTTGAGGAGCCGCCAGTAGTTCTAGTTGGGGGACAGGCACTACCTGTTGCTACCCCAGACTTCAGGAGACCTGGGCACAGTTCTCAAGTACGATTGGTACTTTGACTCAGGCGGGATTAATTCTAGTGCACTGACTTCTCTGCAGAGCAGGGGAGGAGTTCAGACTCCCACTGTCTACACTCCAGAGCAATGAGATCATGTTGGTCAGGTACCAGTTGTCAGGGTAGCCCGACATGTGGTTTCAGTTCAGCCCGTGGTTAGGGCAGTAGCATCGGAGGAAGAATACCTTGGACTTGAGAGGTACAGGAAGTACCACCCTTCTATCTTTTAGTGGATTGGCGGCAGCTAGTGCCCAGGGTTTCCTGGGGGAGTGTAACTATATTCTTCGTACTTCGGGTGTTGTAGAGACGAGCGGGATTGTTTTGTCACATCTCGGGTTAAGACTAGTGGGTTGATCAGTGGTGGCGGCATATGAGTTGGGGTCAGCTGGCCGACTAAACTTCGCTAGCATGGATTCAGTTTTCGGGGATGTTTGAGGGAGGTTGCACCTCAGTTCCTTGGAATGTTCGGCGCACGGAGTTTGAGCAGTTGCGTCAGGGAGCCATGTCACTGTTGGAGTATGCCGTTAGATTCAGTGAGTTGGCCAGATATACACCTCGTTTGGTTGCTTCAGTTAGGAGATGAGTCAGTAGAGTCATTGAGAGATTCAGACACGATATCCGATTCAGCGGGACTCGAGAGTTATAGTAGGATGCCTCATTTAAACAAGTAGTAGGGATCGCTCACCGGTTAAAGAGAATGCAGGATCGGGAGCGAGAGGACAGACGAGATCAGGGAGAGAGTTTAGGGAGGCAAGGAGGCCTCGTAGACAGGAGAAATCTATTAGTCCTTATTATTGGAGTCAAGGTACGACACAGTAGAGGTTTTGTGGGTCCACCAGTTCAGTTTGCATTACCAGATTCTTATGGGGGTTTCACGTACTCATGGGTTAGAGAGGATTCGTATTATATGTTATCCACAACCACGTCGGCAGAGAGGTTGTTTTGAGTGTGGAGATGTTAGCCACATGGTGAGATATTTGCTCCAGGATTCAGGTAATCGGGTTATAGCAGGGTATTTAGGTGAGTAGAGGGCGCCCAATAGGGGGAGGCCGACCCGTTGATGTGTTTCATATAGTAGGTTGGAGGCCGTTGTGCCAGGTATCATCACACATGTATGTTTTGATGTGTTACAGAGGGGACACCAATTGTATTTCACTATAGTTCTGTTGGTCGGGACGAGTTTCCCTTATTTGTTGCTTCATTTATGAGTAAGTTTCATGTTTTACACTCCATTTTGTGTTTTCCCCTGTTGGGAGATTCTATGAGTAGTAGCCAGTGTCTATCGTTGTTTATTTCATTCTTGATAGTGGTGAAACTAGAAGTGAGTCCTTGTTGTTCTTCGTGGTAAGCTTTATGTGATTGTCCTAAGTATTTTGTTTACGAGTTGTTATTTGATACTCCATCGAGGTATTAGTTCAACTAACGTTATGATTTTATCAGCTGAGATGAATTAGTGGAGGAATTTTTGTTGATATGATATATTTTCAGTAGGTGATTCAGAGTTGAGGATGAGGTCCTCGTGATATTTTTTTTATTCGATATGTTTGGACTGGGTTGAGTACCGCGGTGGAAATTTTTATCAGGATGGAATTCTTGTGGTTTGTTCATATGCTTTTCTTCTTCCTTGTTATATTGCTTTTGGAAAGTCAGTACTGATAGAGAGTTGCGCCTATGGGCTTTTGCCTGATAGACCCTTTATATGCTTTTATTTTCATATTCAGTCATTTCGTTATGTGTTTCCTTAGTTTAGTTTGTGAGATGTGTGCCCAGTGGTGTTAGTTGAGTCTTGGTGATTCGGGTGTTTAATAATGACGTTTTCGTGTTCATTGCATCACTATCGGTATTATGGGGTTTGGAAACAGAGTTATTCCATATGTGGGGCTAATTGCCAATGTTTAGTTGATTTCGGGCAGCCATTGTGATCAAAAGTGTATTTGAGCCTATGTGTGATGTGCTAAGTTGTGTGGTCGTGCCATATGGGTGTGGTCATGAGATTGATGCAGCTGGTTAAGGCTAATGCCGGATACGGATTTAGAACCAGGTCTTTTGAGAAATGAGTAGAAGGTGAGAAATTGAGGTATGAGGCTGATCGGTGGTGATGTGAAGGCTATATTGTAGTTATGATTGTCTTGTCAAGCTTATGTGGGTTTGGGTGACATGGGATCACCCGCGAGTATGTGTTAGAAGTGCACAATCACTGAGTGGATGAGTTCAAGGTGAATCTTGGCACGTTCGAAGACGAACGTTTGTTTAAGAGGGGGAGAATGTGATGACCCGACCGGTCGTTTCAAAAATTTAAGCTCCGTTCGGGGATGTAAAGTAATAAACAACTTCATATTGTGTATATCGACCTGCGTGCGTGGTTAGATTCAGTTACCGGATAATTCGGAGTCGAATTGGAAGAAAACTTTCAGTTTTAGAAGCGTAAGTGATGGGAGTTGACCGAAGGTTTGACTTTTGTTTAAACAGCCTCGGAATGGGTATTGGTTAATGACAAAAACTTTGTATGATGATTTTGGACTTAGGCGCGTGTCCGGAATTTGTTTTAGAGGTCCGTAGAGTGATTTGAGGTATTTTGGCAAAAGTTAGAATTTCGGCGATTTCGGCCGATAAGTGAAATTTTGATATCCGGATCGGAATGGAATTACGAGAATGGATATAGGTCCGTTGTGTTATTTGTGACTTGTCTTCAAAATTTCACGTCATTCCGGGTTGAATTGATAGATTTCGACGCGAGTCTTGATATTTGAAGTTTTGAAAATTCCTAAGTTTGATTTTTTGTTTGATTCATCAATTTGGTGTTGTTTTATGTGATTTGAAACCTCGAGCGAGTCCGTGTTAGGTTATATGACTTGTTCGTGCATTTGGACAGGGTCCCGGGGCACTGCATTGCATATTTAAATTGGGACTACGGACGAGATTCCGGGAGCTTTCCCCTTGTACTGCATTGCATATTTAAATTGGGACTACGAATAAGATTCAGGGAGCTTTCCCCCTTTACTGCATTGCATATTTAAATTGGGACTACAAACGAGATTCCAGGATATTTCCCCCTGTACTTCATTGCATATTTAAATTGTGACTACGGACGAGATTCTTGGAGCTTCCCCCCTGTACTGCATCGCATATTTAAATTTGGACTACGGACGTATTCTTGGAGCTTTCCCCTTTTACTGCATTGCATGACAAATTTAGAGTTACAGACTGAGTTCCGGTGGTTTTACCATTGAAGAGATTTGGATCGAAACATATATATATATATATATATTGAAACGTATTTGTCTTGCAGAAAAAAATTGACATTTGAAAGAGCAGTTAGTGGGAAAGTATATTCGAACACCACGTATTTTGAAGGAACTATGTTTTAAAGATTTCTCCGTATAAAGATATATAATATACATTCAGAGAAAGTATGTTTCAAAGAAGATTTCTTTATTCCGAAATGATTATACCTTTAAAGCTTTCGATATAAACTCACGATTTAAAGGTTTTCACTCGAAAGTTTGACCAGTTTTATTGAGTTATTGGCTAAGGCCTGATGTGAATTAATTGATGCAGTGCTGAGTTGCTAGTGTTTTATTGGGTTTTGATTCCCGATATTTGGCTTGCATTCTTGCCATCCTCTTTGCGTATTTCTATTATGCCGTCCGTTCATTTATTTGCTGAATTTTTGTGATGACCCAAAAGGTCATCCTAAGTAATTCCAGCTAAATCTGTATTTCGAGGCCTCGAAAGCCTCCATTAATCTCACCTCGATATGCGTGCGCAACCCGGGCAGGTAACCGGGTTCCATGTAAAAATTTGATAAAAATGGGATTTTTGAATTGAATAATTGAATAAAGTTGACTTTGGTCAATATTTTTGGTAAACGGATCCGGACCCGTGTTGTGACGGTCCCGGAGGGTCCGTAAGAAAATATGGGACTTGGGCGTATGCTCGGAATCGAATTCCGAGGTCCCAAGCCCGAGAAATGAATTTTTAAAGAAAATTGTTTTCTGAAAATAATAAAGGATTTTGAAAATGAATAATTATGTGAAAACCGTGTTACCGGGCCCGTATTGCGGTTCCGGAGCCCGGAACAGGTTTGTTATATGTTATTTGTCCTATCTGTGGAATTTGGTGTAAAACGGGCTTGATTTGATTGGTTTCGGATCCAAATGAGGAAAAATGGAGTTAATGAACTTGTGGGGTTTCTAAAGAATTTGAAATTTGGCTTGAGAGGTGATTTTATGTTCCCGAGGTCCGAATGAAATTCCGAGACCGGGAATAGTTCCGTTGTGTCATTTATAACTTATCTGCAAAATTTGAAGTCATTCCGAGTGGTTTAGGCCAGTTCGGCGCGTTGAAGTGAATTCTAGAATTTCAAAGTTCTTAAGTTTGATTAATTTGGTTTTGGGGTTTGATTCATGGTTTTTGATGATATTTTGATGATTTAAAAGCTTGAACAAGTCCGTAGGATGTTTTGGGAGTCGTGTGTGTTTTTGGTTTTGACCCCCGAGGGCTCGGGTGAGATTCGGGTAGCTAACGGGGTGCGAAAACTTAGGAAAATCTGGTTTTCTGTTGGTTTTCTGGTGTCAGGCCTTTTCTTCCGTGCGATCGCATATGCATCTCCGCGATCGCATAGGGTATTAGTCGAGTCAGGGGTCTGGGGTAATTTGGTCAGTGCGGTCGCGTGGGGGTTGCTGCGATCGCACAGGGTGGGGGGCCTTAGGTTCTGCGATCGCGTAGGTCTTCCTGCGATCGCGTAGGTCTTCCTGCGATCGCGTAGAGTATCATCCGGTCCTCTTCTGCGATCGCAATTGTTCCTCTGCGATCGCAGAGCACAACTCGTTCAGTGATTTTTTTTATATACCAAAACAGACCCATTACAGATCTTTTCCATTTTTCACTCCCCCCTTCTTCCTCAAACCCACCCATAGGCGAAAGCCAAGCTCCCCAACCTCCATAACTCCATAGGTAAGTGCTCTTGATCTCGTTTCCTCTTAATTTATTCAATTAATCACTAAATTCTAGGCCTAAAAACATGGAAATTAAAGTAGGAATTAAGGATTTTAGGTAGAGTTGGATTTTTAGAATTTTGAGTAATTCAACCTCAATTTGGGGTCGAATCTTAAAACAAATCATATATTCTAACTCGTAGGGTTATGGGTGATCGGGTTTTGGTCCGAGCCTCGTGTTTGGACCAAGCGAGCCCGGGGTCAAATTTCAGAATCTTAGGAAGAATGTTTTGAAATAAATAATTAGGCTATGGGT
>ML245080.1:0-75857 GCA_005239495.1 Nicotiana undulata
TAGGTCAAGTGTGAGCATCAGAGGCCGGGGGGATTACTTCAGCAGATGAGGCTTCCAGAGTAGAAGTGGGAGCGAATTACCATGGATTTTGTGGTCGGACTTCCTCGGACTCTGAGGAAGTATGATGCTATTTGGGTGATTGTGGATCGGCTGACAAAGTCAGCTCATTTCATTCCGGTATTGACTACATACTCTTCGGAGAGATTGGCTCAGATCTACATGAGGGAGATAGTCCGGTTACATGGTGTGTCGGTATCTATTATTTCAGACCGAGGCCCTCAGGTCACCTCGCACTTCTGGAGAGCCTTTCATAGTGAGTTGGGTACCTAGATTGATCTCAGTACAGCATTCCACCTTCAGACGGACAGACAGTCCGAGCGCACCATTCAGATTTTAGAGGATATGCTCTGTGCTTGTGTGATTGATTTTTGAGGATCATGGGATCAGTACTTACCTCTTGCAGAGTTTGCCTACAATAACAGATATCAGTCCAGCATTCAGATGGCGCCGTTTGAGGCTTTATATGGTAGGCGGTGCAGGTCTCCAGTTGGATGGTTCAAGTCGGGCGAGGCCCGATTGTTGAGTGCGGATTTGGTTCAGGATGCCTTGGACAAGGTGAAGGTTATTCAGGATAGACTTCGCACAGCCCAATCTAGACAGAAGATTTATGCGGACCGAAGAGTTCGTGATTTATCATTCATGTTTGGTGATCGGGTTTTGCTTCGGGTATCGCCGATGAAGGGCGTCATGAGATTTGGGAAGAAGGGTAAGCTGAGTCCGAGGTTCATCGGACCTTTTGAGATATTGCAGCGGGTTGGGGAGGTTGCTTATGAGTTGGCCTTGCCTCCCAACCTAGCAGGTGTTCATCCGGTATTCCACGTGTCCATGCTCCGGAAATATCATGGTGACCCGACTCATGTGTTGGATTTCAGCTCAGTCCAGTTGGACAAGGACCTATCATATGTTGAGGAGCCTGTGGCCATTTTGGACAGGCAGGTTAGAAAGCTCAGATCGAAGGATATTGCTTCAGTCAAGGTGCAGTGGAGAGGTCATCCGGTCGAGGAGGCAACTTGGGAGACCGATCAGTATATACGGAGTCAGTACCCTCACATATTCACAGCTTCAGGTATGTTTCTATGCTCGTTCGAGGACGAACGATTTTCTTAAGACGGGGAGAATGTAATGACCTGGCCGATCATTTTGGAGAGTTAGCACCCCGATCCCCTGATAACTGTTCCTTCCTTGTCTTATTAGGTTAATGGAACGAGTCGGAGCGTTGAGTGATGAAAATTGGAGTGTTTTTGGACATATAGTCCTTTAAGGTGAGCTTTGACCTTAGAAATTGGGCCGGAGCGGGAGCTGTGTGAAGACGGATCCGGAATGGAAATCCGTCGACTCCGTCAGCTCCGTTGAGTGATTTCGGGGTTGGGAGCGTGTTCNGAGTGTTTTTGGACATATAGTCCTTTAAGGTGAGCTTTGACCTTCAAAATTGGGCCGGAGCGGGAGCGGGAGCGGTGTGAAGACGGATCCGGAATGGAAATCCGTCGACTCGTTTAGCTCCGTTGAGTGATTTCGGGGATGGGAGCGTGTTTGGAATGTGTTTTTGAGGCCAGGCGTAGATTTAGGCTTGAATTGGCAAAAGATAGAATTTCGGCAATTTCGGCCGATAGGTGAGATTTTGATATCGGACTCGGAATGGAATTCCGAAAGCAACAGCAGGTCCGGAATGTCATTGATGACCTGTGTGCAAAATTTGAGGTCATTCGGACGAGTTTAGACGTGGTTCGGCGTCGGAAGTGAATTCTTGAAAATTCTTAAGTTCCTAGGCTTGAATCTATGCATCTTTCGATATTTTGATGTTAGGGGATGTGTTTTTAAGGCCCGACCAAGTTTAGATAGGGTATTGGGATCAGTTGGTGGTTTTGGGTGAGGTCCCGGGGTGCCTCGGGGTTGTTTCAAATGCTTATCGGGAAGTTTGGAAAATTTCAAAGTGCTGAACCAGACCTGTATTTAGTGTTCCGCACCTGCGATGAAAATTCCGCAGGTGCGAGCACGCAGGCGCGAGACTTATGCCGCAGGTGTGAAGCTGGAGTGGCCTTGTCAGGGATCGAAGGTGCGACCTAGGCTCCGCAGGCGCGGAACCGCAGGCGCGGAACCGCAGGCGCGACCTTTCTATCACAGAAGCGGTCCCAGGGCTTTAAGTGATTTTCCGCACCTGCGATGATAACTCCGCAGGCGCGACCTTTCTATCGCAGGAGCGGTCCCAGGGATTTAAGTGATTTTTTGCACCTGGGTTGATAATTCCACAGGTGCGGTACCGCAGGTGTGGTTAAAGGGACCACTGGTGCGGAAATCCCTGTTCATATTCTAAGAATCCGAGGGTTATGTTATTTGACCATTTTTGAGTTGTGGGAGCTCGGGAGAGGCAATATTTGAGAGGATTTTCACGTGGGTAATCGAGGTAAGTGATTTTCTACCACCATAGGTTAATTTCCGCGTTCCTAATCTTAAATCTCACCCTTAAATTCATGATTTTGAGTTAAAATTGGGGAAAATGGAAGAAACTTCTTGGACCTAATTTTGGGGTTTTGATTGGGTAATTGACCTCCGATTTGAGAGATTTTCATATGGTTAGACTCGTGAGCAAACAAGGGTTCAGAAAATATAAATTTTTCCTGATTCCGAGACGTGGGCCCAAGGGGCGTTTTGGTCAAATTTTCTAATTTCGCGTATTAGTTCTGAATTAATTAGTTATTTCGATTTCTTGAATTTATATTTACGTTATCCCATCGAATTGAATAGATTTGGGCCACCCGTAGTTGTATACTCGTGGCAAGAGAGTGATTAGCAGTTGATTTGCACAATTGAGGTAAGTGGCTTGCCTAACTCTGTGTTGGGGAATCTCCCTTAGGCATTTTTACTGGTTTTTCCTATAAAAACCCCGTGTACGTGAGGTGACGAGCGCGTGCACGGGATATTTTCACTGAAGTTCCTTATTTCTTTCTACATAATGCTTCCTTTCCAACTCTATTATTACTGCTATCATTTAAATTGCATAATAACTTAAGATTTATCATGGTAAATTGATTTCTAACTGATTTTCCAATCGTTACTATTCTTTGAAACTGATTTAATGATCTTTCTTTGAGATTTCAAACTGGTTTTTCCTCAAACCCTTAAAACTACGTTATTTTGGAGATTTACTTTATATTACGTATAAATACAGGGATTGCGGGCATAGACCTGAGCCTTTCCCTCATTCTGCATTGCATACAGGGATTGCGGGCATAGACCTGAGCCTTTCCCTCATTTTTCATTGGATACATAGGGATTGCGGGCATAGACCTGAGCCTTTACCTCATTTTGCATTGCATACATAGGGATTGCGGGTATAGACCTAAGCCTTTCCCTCATTCTGCGTTGCATATAAGGATTGCGGGCATAGACCTGAGCCTTTTATTCATACTGCATTGCATACATAGGGATAGCGGGCAGAGACCTGAGCCTTTCCCTCATATTGCTTTGCATTGTACCTTTACTTTCTTTCAGAGCTTTATATATATATATTGCGTTGATCCGAGCATTTGATTATACCGTTCCTTGCTAGCCTTTACTTATATTTCCTGTCGATTAGCACCTGTTTTACTTATTTTTTTTTTCTATATCTGTTACTTTGCAAACCTCGTAGGGCCTCTACCTGACCTCGTCACTACTTGACCGAGTTTAGGCTTGGCACTTACTGGGTACCGAATGTGGAGTACTCACGCCCTTCTGCGCATGTTTTTCCTCATGTGCAGATCCAGGTCCTAGTATACGGTATCTCAGCTAGCCAGCAACAGCGGTATCAGGAGACTGAAGGTATAATCTGCAGCGTCCGCTGATCTCCGAGTCCCCTTCCTATCTTGCAGTTGTAGTACTTGTAGATGAAACTATACGGTCTTTTCTATCCAATTGTACTTATTGAGCAGTAGAGTAGCTTGTGATGTATTGTGATATTCCGGGTTCTGGGTACAGTAACTGTTAATGCCGAGCAGCGTCGACTTTAGTATGATTTATTTCACTTACTATTATTTTACCTGTTTTATCTAAATTTCGCTTAAGTAATAGGCTTACCTAGTCGTCTAGACTAGGTGCCATCACGAGACCCAGTCAGAGGGAGAATTGGGTCGTGACAGAAAAATTAGAGAGTCTTATTGGTGAAAATCCACACGGGCACCGTGAGGCGACAGTAAGAAGAGAAATTAAAACGAGAGAGTCTTATCGGTGAAAAGCCACACGGGCACCGTGAGGCGACGAAAAGTAGATAAATTGAAAATGAGAGAGTCTTGTTGGTGAAAACTTGCAAAGAGCACTACAAGGCGATGGTGAGAAGAGAAATGAGAGAGGTCAGTTGGTGAAAACCCACAAAGGGGACCGCTGATCGAAAAGGGATAATAGGTCACTGACATGGAAACAATCCGGAGCAAGGTTTCTCAATCTCGAGGTAATAGTTGTGATGAATTTCTGAGAGTCGGACGATTTACACGGATCAGGCATCCAGTCCAAAAGGCATGTCATGTTCATTGAAGTCCGCATGCACTACAGATTAGTCCTTCTTTCCTTTCCCCGAAGGGATACCTTTTGTTTAAATTCATTGTCCATTGTATCATTTATTTTTATTTTGAATCCCTTTCGGTCTAACTCTTCTCTGAAACTAAGGCAAAGAAAAGATGGCAAGGCTGATTTACAGGGTTCTCATTTGATACGGGCTAGTATGCAAAAAGGCACCCAGCCTCGTCAGGGGCATCAAGTCGATCTCGACTGGCCATAACGACCAATGCTTCAAAATCAAAACCCTTGAAAGGAGAAAATCAAATTGAAGTGCCTATAAAGGCGAATGAAGTTGAAAGGTTGAGTCCCACATGGCTAACCATCTCGGCAAAGTTTGAAAATCCAAAATACTCCAAATGCTCTGAAATCAAAGTTGGAAGAAAAGCTAAAAATGGAAGGCTGATAAAGGAAAAATAAAATTGGAAAGGTTAAGTCCCACGCGACTAGCCGTTATAGCAAAGTTCGAGGAGCCAAAATCTCACCAATGCTCCGAAAGTCCAAAAGAAAAACAAGTCAGAAATGAAAAATCTACAAAGGCAGAATAAAGTCAAAAGGTTGGGTCCCATGCGACCAGCCGCCATGGCAAGTATGAAAAAGCCAAGTCTGTAGGATTAAAAATGAAACCAACCCCCAGCAAGCAGTAGTTGAGATCTTCGTCAAAAGGACGAGCAGAGATCAAGTGGCTGAAATAATCAAGGCCGCAAAACCAACCACCGTTTAAAACTGACAAATTGTTCTTTGTTTGAAAAATAGGAAACAGGTGCAACCCCAAAGCAACCTAGCAAGAACCAGGTGCAATCAAAGAAATTGCGCAAAGGCTAGAAGGGGCTCTGCAACGACAACTCCAAAAAGGGAAGTTTCCTCCAAAACATTCTTTCCCGCATTCACTAATTCTATAAAAATAATTTAAAAAAAAAAGAGAAGAAGAAATGATGTTGAAAACAATTCAAAACCTAAAGTAGTATAGGGCCCCAATCCCTAGCTACACCTCTTCCAACCTAGGATATCCCCATTCCTTAGTTGATGCCAACATAGGGTCCCACTCCCTAGTTGATACCGGTATAACCCGATGATTCTTCCAATATAGGGTTCCACTCCCAGTTGACAACAGCATAACCCGGTGATCATTTTTCTTGACCACAACATAACATATTGATCTTTTCCTGGCAACAACATAACCTGTTAACTTTCTCCCAGACGCCAGCATAACTTGGTGATCTTTTCCTGGCAACAGCATAACCTGTTGACCTCCTCCCAGATGCCAGCATAACCTGGTGATCTTTTCCTGACAACAACATAACCTATTGATATTTTCCAAATGCCAGCATAACCTGGTGATCATTTTCTTGACAACAGCATAACCTGTTGATCTTTCCCAGACGCCAGCATAACCTGTTGATCTTTTCCTGACGCCGGCATAACCTGGTGATCTTTTCCTGACGACAACATAACTTGTCGAGCATTTCCAACATAAGGTCTCCAATCCATAGTTGATTTTACTTTTAGACATAGAGTATCCACCCCTTAGTCTACATTCACTCCGGGTACACCATTCCCGACCTTTCATTGCTTTCAATAATAAAGTAGTATAGATTTTATTACAATAACTAACAAAAATTTTCTAGTGAAAATTGTGGCAGAAAATTTCATTCGTTTGTTCTTGATTTTGCGCAGATTGCAATTTAGGACAATGGATTCGAGACGACCAAAAGAAGAAGTTTCGATCCAGAAAAAAAGAACAGAGAAGGCCAAACCCAAAGTATAGAAGCGGAAAAGATATGGACTGCTCAAGACATATTGAAGTCACAAGCTATGCATGTCCCTTCTTGATCCGAAAAAGCTAAAGAAGATTGAACCAGCACATACAACTAACAAGCATCAAGATTCAGATCAGATTCTGCGTGAAGAAACAACCAAAACTCAAGATCAAGCTTCAAAAGACTCATAGAGGAATCTTGTAACTCGTAGTTGATAGGTTTAGTTTAGTCCTTTTCATTTTGATTTTAGTGTAATAAGGAGCTCAGCAAGCAGTAACAGCAGAAACAGCAGTGAAATCACAGTTTTTCGGTAGTCCCAGCTACCAGAACCTCCAGAACTACACTGACCTGATTCCTTTATAGCCAAGGATATGTAGGCAACCTCTGAAGCAAGGTTCGGTCAAACTTTTTTCAAAGTGCTTCCAAATGGAGTACCAAACGGGGAAAAATTTCTTGTAATTGCTCACTTTATCTTTTCCCCAAAACTCTATATGTTCTCAAGCAAGGAGGGACAACTGTGAGCACCCAATTTTTGCCCTGCACGGAAATCACTCCTAAAAATACACCAAAAATAATGTTAATGGATCTTAGGAGTTTTTCTTTACTTAGTTTCATTTTCATGCATGTTTAATACTTTAAAATTATAGAAAAATTATAAAAAAATTGTCACATTTTTCATTTCATGTCATCTTAGGTTTAATTTACATTTTTAGGAATTAATCACTCTTTAATAGATAGATTAATATAATAAAAGTCACAAAAATATACATTAGCATTAATCAATTAGTCTCATTAATTAGTTAAAATTCTAATTAGTCTTTTTGCAAAATAAATTCAATTAGTAGTAACATGGCCATTTTTAAAAGAACAAATTTGCCTTTTATTTCAAATTGGCCCAATTTCAGGGCCCAAAATCCCATGCCCATTACCCTGACCTTCCTAGCCCAATCCCCCTCATTATAACTGATCATTTCCCCTTAGAAACAAAGAGACCTAATTTAGAATCAGATCCCCCCTGAAGCAAATGCCGTTTCCCCCATTCATAACCTCATCTCTTGCTGAACAAAAAAACGGACCCTTTACTCTTTCAACAAAAACCTAGGGCCATTTCCCATCTCCTTCTTCTTCCTCACCACTGTAACGACCCGACCGGTCGTTTTGACAAATTTCACTTCGCTCGATTGTTTAAGGGCATGAGTAGCTCCGTATGATGTGCTTTAACTTATGTGAATCGTCGGTTTTGGTATTTCAGGTTATCCAGAATTCATTTGGGAGAATGGTCTCAGCTAGAAGCTCTAATTTTCAAAGGTTTGACCAAGTCTTTGACTTTTGAGTAAATGAATTCGGATTTGGATTTCTATTGTTCGGTTAGCTTCATTGGGTGATTTTAGAATTAGGAGTGTGTCTGAAACGTAATTTGGAGATGTGTGGTAGAATTAGGCTTGAATTGGCCAGTTGGAAATTTAGAAGTTCTTAGGCTTGATATCGACGTAGATTTGGTGTTTTGGTGTTGTTTAGGGTGTTCTGAAGGTTCTACTAAGTTCAAGTTATGTTATGGGACTTGTTACTATGTTCGTACGGAGTCCCGAGGAGCTACGGTGAGTTTCAGATGGGTTTGGGCTGCGTTGTGCTCGTTTTTCTTATGCTTCAACGTTGTTTCTTCAAGCATAAATGATATCATATTGAACAAATGAGCTCCGGTATCTGTTTTGAATGATGCATTAGATGCGTATCGTAATTACAGACCCGCAGCAAAAACAATCGTTGAATTCTGACATCGTATGAGGATATTATGGTCATTTTATCAAGGTTGCCAGTTTTTCAGGTTAATTACGAAATTGGCTCTGACGGCGTATAAAAAATCTGCATTATTTGTAAATATTAAAACCTACATACCTCCTTCATTATAAGGTCAAATTGAGTGATTCAAAAGCCTACATTGACTAGAATTTCACAAGAAACCCATTGGAAGCATAAAGCACGAGTTCACGAGAATTGAGGTAGAATAGCTGGAAAAAATATACAAAATAAGGGTTTGTTTTTTCGGTCATATTTTGAGTTGGGGAGCTTGATTTTGGGCGATTTTGGAGGTGATGTTCACCATACAGATTGGGGTAAGTGTGCTCTACTCGTTTTTGCTTACATTTCATGAATCCATCTTCGTTTTTGGGAGTTGATTGATGATTTCAAAGTGAAATTAAGGGATTAGTGCTTGAGTTTTGGAGAATTTTAGGTAGGGATTTGAGGGACCAAACGGAGTCCGATTTTGATAAATTTTATATGGTTAGAATCGGGAGAAAATGAGAGTTTTGATTCTGCCATTGTTTACTGAAGTTTGAGATGTGGGCTCGGGGGTCGGGTTTTGGTCAATTTTGGGATTTTTGGTTAAATCTGATACTTTTCAAGTGAGCTTTGTTCCTTTAGCATATATTGATGATATTAATCGGGTTTTGGTTTGATTCAGAGCAATTAGAGGCCGAGTCAAGAGGCAAAGGCATCGCGGATTAGTATTTTTGCCGATTTGAGGTAAGTAATAACTGTAAATCTTGTCCCGAGGGTATGAAACTCCGGACTCTGCGTTGTGTCACTATTTTGGACTGCGCACATACTCGATGACGAGTGTATGGCGTTCACTGTTGGGTGATTGTGACTTTGTCCGTCCCGTAGCAACTATTAAGTTGCGTACTTGATTCTATGTCATATGATATTTCTTGTTTTAAGATTATTACTATATTTTTGGGCGAAATGTCGTCATTAGGCCTCATGCCCGAGGGGCGATTTATGATATATGTTTTGCCCGAGAAGCTATTTATGAGTTCTATCATTTCTATGGAAACTATTGGAAGGCATTTTTAAAGAAAAGTTTACTGAAATCGACTTTCAAGTGCTACAAATTATCGAATCTATTAGTTTAGAAAGAAAAGTTTTATTTACTGTGGATTGATGACTTGTTTTATGTGTTTTGTAGTTCTCAGACATTATTTACTTTCATTACTACTGATTTGGCGTACTCACATTACTCCCTGCACCTTGTGTGCAGATTCAGGTGCTAGAGTGGAGTGAGCCGCTTGCCCGTCCAGGGATTTTCGGAGATTTTTGCAAGGTAGATGCACGCGTCCTCATCCCTGCTTTCTCCCTCTTATTATTATAAAGCTTATGTTCCAGACTTGTATATTTTTGTTATATGCTCATGACCAGTGACTCCGGGGTCTTGGGGTTCTATTTAACATTCAGTGTAGCTTTATCTGTTCTAAAAATGATTAAATGAAACCTTTATGGGTTAGCAGGTAAGTAATGATACAAATGAAAGGTCCTTCACGTTTTGAGTGTTAACTTGGCTGGCCTAGTTCCACGATAGGCGCCATCACGACTAGTTTAGATTAGGGGGCGTGACAAGTTGGTATCAGAGCCTAGGTTACATTGGACTCACCGATCATGAGCAGGTTTAGTAGAGTCTTGCGGATCTGTACAGAGACATTTGTACTTATCTTCGAGAGGCTGCATAACCCTTAGGAAAAATCTCACATCCTTGAATTCTTGTCGTGCGAATCCATCTATTCAGCCAAAAGTGTAACTCTTTGAATTCCTTTCATGTATTCGAATGCGCACGCGAGTGCTCATTATCAGTTGTGTATCCACGACTTGTGCTTTCCATGGGTGAGGTGTGAGATATGATTCTAGCATGTTGATAATGGGCCAGTCTTGAGGACTTGAGGCTGGGTTTTTGTATGTGTCTTGACTGTTGAGATTTCGATTGTGTGAACACATGAATTTGGGACTTATGTGTCGGTTTGTGTTCTTATTAGTGGGATTTTGTGGCTGGATGACTATGTGGTGAGTGTGATTCGATGGTGAGATGTGTTCATATTGTTTGATTGTGACAAAGAGGATTGGCTGGACATGTAGCAAGAATTATTGAGTGTTTGATTTCTGTCTCGAGTTGGCATATCGCTTCGAGTTGCGAGTGTATTGGAATACCTCTCATGTTGTTTAGTCGTGGCGTGAAGTGAATCTTTATGTTGTGTTATGAGTTCCAGGTGATGTCTTTTGGGAAGACCAATGCCCCAGTAGCGTTCATGTATTTAATTAACAGTGTATTCCTGCCGTAATTATACTCCTTCGTTATAGTATTCATTGATAGCATCCTGGCGTACTATCGTAGCCAGGAGGAGCATACTCAGCATTTGAGGAGGGTATTATAGAGATTGACGGATGAGAAGCTTTATGCGAAGTTCTCCAAGTGTGAATTTTTGGCTCAGTTCAGTAGCATTCTTGGGGCACGTGGTGTCCAGTGAGGGTATTCAGGTGGTCAAACGAGTGTGGAGAGAGCTTCAGAAGCTCAATATTGCTTTGACCACAGCTCTAGTGTTAGTTCTGCCATCAACTTCATGTTCTTATACCGCGTATCTTGATGCCTCGAGGATAGGCGTTGGTTGTGTTCTAATGCAGGAGGGTATAGTGATTGCGTGATAGCTATGATTTGTTTTGGAAGGGTATAAAGATGATATCAGTTTGAGGCTAAGCATGCCCGCGGGGTGTCCTGAGGTTGTGTGATCCTTAGGTGGTTTTATAGTAGGTTAAGAAATCATTTAAAGAAAAGCAGTCAAGTGATGAAACTTGATTAAATGAACTCAAAAGATCGTTTTCCAACATATACGGTATAGAAAAATACTAGAAAAACCAACTACATGTGCCAAGACCTAGTGTCACAAGTCCACAGGCGACTAGTGGAATATACAAAATAGACAAAATAAATGTGCAACTGTCTGAAAGGGTAGATAGAATATCCAAAAATAATAGAAACTCCACAGTGCTGCTGAGGAACTCCAGGAAGAGCAGCTCACCGTGTAGTCTAATCTAGAAAGTACCCTCAAGATCGCGCTCCGGTATGATAACCAGATGCACCGGCCTCAGAACCTGTACAATTAAGTACAGAATCGTAGCATGAGTACATACAAACAAATATGTACCCAGTGAGTATCCCGTCTAAACTCAAAGAAGTAGTGACGAGAGGTAGACATATTACTCACTAGAGTCATTAGCAATAGTAAAATTAAATAAATCTAGACAGGATTAACAGTCATGGCAATCAAGTAGACATGGAATATAAAGTATATGAACTACAATCTACCTGCAAGTGTCAAATAATAATATCAATAAAAGTCCCAAGTTCCCTTCCACAAAGAACAATTTATCTTATAATAACAATAAAACTCTCAGTCACATACAAAGCATATAGAATGTCGTGGCGTACGGCCGAAGCGACGCAAAAATAAATGTGCACTGCCGAGGGTCGAACGGCACGAACCATAGATGCATCTATTACCCCACTCGCGAATCGATCATGCGACGCGGTTGACATAATATAAGGCTACCCCGCTCATGAATCATACATGCGACACGGGTGCTCGTATACATACACAGAATTATCAGGAACTTCATAAATATAGAGATTATACTTGGAAAACAAGAATCAAGGCAACAACAAGATTTAATGTAACCTTCCATCATTCTCACACTAGTTCGAAGATGATAATCAACTAGGAATACATGTAGGGATACAAGTAAGGCACATAAACATGCTTTTGAGTCCTAAAGACTACCCGGCATAACATAGTAGTAGCTACGCACTCTAGTCACCTCGTGCGTGCGTAGCCCCCGCAAATAAGAACAATTCAATCATTTATAATTACCTATGGGGACAATTCCCTCTTACAAGGTTGGAAAGGAGATTCACCTCGTGCCGAACCTACTTCTCGAACCAAGAACGCGCCCGAAACTCCAAACTCTACACCTGAGGACTCAAAACTAGTCAAATGTTATATAAATATGTTAATATACACTCAAAGGTATGAAATTCTCTTACTAGTTTAGCTAATTCATCATTCTTGAAGAAATCCCAAAATACACCCCCAGGCCCACATGCTCGGATTCCGGAAATTTTTGAAGAAACACTCACCCATAGCCTAAGGATCATTATTATATAGTTTTTGTATGATTTCATAGTAGAAAAGTGGTAAAATTCTCAAAAATCATTCAACCCGAGGTTTCCACTCTAACCCTTTGATTTACACTAGTTGGGTGTTGATTTACCTAAGATTTGATGTAGTAAACAAACATTTAAATGGAAATTACTTACCTCTTAGTAGTTAGGCCGAATACCCTCTTGAGAGCTCTCAAAATCGCCTATGGTGGGGAAGAAATGGTGAAAATGGTTAAGTTCTATATTAAATGAGCTCACTGCCTTCAGTAATCTCGCACCTACGGCTCGAGGACCGCACCTGCGAGCCAAGGCTCGCACCTGCGGAAGTTGGCAAGGGGACCTAGGGATCGCACCTGCGGAGGACATTCCGCACCAGCAGACCCGCCCCTGGGAAAAAGGGTTCGCACTTGCGATCTGGGGTCTTCTCCCCTGGGGGTCGCACCTGCGAGGCCTCGACCGTAGGGGCGGTCTCTCACCTGCGAGGCCTCGATCGCAGGGGCGGTCTCGCACCTGCGATCTGGGCAACTGCACCTGCGGTCATATCAGACCTGGTCAGCTGCTGGTTTTTGGCCCCGTCTGGTGTCCGGGAGGCACTTGGGCCCACCCGAGCCCCCGTGCAATTATACCAACAAGTCCTAAATCATATTACAGACTCGCTCGAGCCTTCGGAACGCCCAAAACAACGCTAAAACTCAAAATCACACCTCAAAACCTCTAGAATCAAACTTAAGAACTTTTAAGTTCTTGAATTCAGTTTCAATGCGCCGAACCGACCTATTCTACTCGGAATGACACCAAATTTTGCAAGCAAGTTATAAATGACATAACAGAACTATTCTCGGTCTCGAAATTCCGTTTGGACCTCGATAACACAAAAACACGTTCCAAACCAACTTATGAACTTAAGGAAACTCTATTTTCGCTATTTGGCATCGAAACGCTCCCTGGTCATACAAAACCCATTCCAGACATACGCACAAGTCCGAAATCATCATACGAAGCTGTTGGAACCGTCAAAACTCGATTTCGAGTTTGTTTACTCAAAATGTTGACCAAAGTCAAACTTGGCCTTAAAAGCCAACCTTAAGGAACCAAGTGTTCCTACATTACTCAAAACACTTCCGAATCCCAAACCACCCGTCCCCGCAAGTCACAAATAACTATAAGCCGCTACAGGAAGTCTTATTTAGGGGAACGGGCTCCGAATACGCAAAACGACCGGTCAGGTCGTTATATTCTCCTCCTCTTAAACAAACGTTCGTCCTCGAATGGGTCTAGAATCAAACTTGAAGTGCTGAATAAGTGTGGATATATGCTCCGCATGTCCTCCTCGGACTCCCAAGTCGCCTCCTCGACTGGTTGGCCCCGCCACTGGACCTTCACAGCAAAAACTCTCTTAGATCACAACTGGCGGTCCTGTCTATCAATAATAGCAATTGGCTCCTCCTCGTAGCCCAATCTCTCATCCAACTGAATAGTGCTGAATCAACCATGTGAGATAAGTCGACGCGGTATCTCCGGAGCATGGATACATGAAAGATCAGATGGACTCCTGATAAGCTGGGAGGTAAGGCAAGCTCATAAGCAACCTCCCCAACTCGCCTTAATACCTCAAAAGGACCTATAAACCTCGGTCTCAGCTTGCCCTTCTTCCCAAATCTCATAATGCCCTTCATCCGCGACACCTTCAGCAGGACCTTATCCCCCTCCATAAATGATACACCACGTACCCTCTGATCCAAGTAACTCTTCTGTCTGGACTGTGCTGTGCGGAGCCTCTCCTGAATCAACTTCACCTTCTCCAAGGCATCTCTCACCAAGTTCGTACCATATAACTTAGCCTCACCAGGCTCAAACCATCCGATAGGAGAACGACATCGCCGACCATATAAAGCCTCAAATGGAGCCATCTCAATGCTGGACTGATAACTATTATTGTAAGCAAACTCGGCCAACGGCAAGAATTGGTCCCACTGACCTCCAAAGTCAATCACACATGCTCTGAGCATGTCCTCCAATATCTGAACTGTACGCTCTGACTGACCATCAGTCTGTGGATGAAATGTTGTGCTGAGATCTATCTGAGTGCCCATCTCTCTGTGCAATGCTCTCCAGAAGTGCGATGTGAACTGAGGACCTCGATCTGATATAATGGACACCGGCACGCCGTGCAACCGGACTATCTCCCGAATGTAGATCTGGGCTAGCCTCTAGGAAGTATAAGTATAGCCACGGAAATTAAATGCACCGATTTGGTCAATCTATCCACAATGAACCAAACCGCGTAAACCTTCCGCAAAGTCCGAGGCAACCCAACCACGAAGTCCATAGTGATGCGCTCCCACTTCCACTCAGGAATGGGCATCTGCTGAAGTAGGCCTCCTGGCCTTTGGTGCTCATACTTAACCTGCTGGCAATTAAGACACCTAGCCACATACTCCACAATGTCTCTCTTCATCCGCCTCCACCAGTAATGCTGCTTCAAATCACGATACATCTTCGTGGCACCAAGATGAACAAAATACCGCTAACTGTGTGCCTTCTCCAGAATCCTCTACCTCAAGCCATCAACATTAGGAACACACAAACGACCCTGAAGTCTCAAAACACCATCCTCGCCAATAGTAACCTCATTGGCACCACCCTGAACCACTGTATCCCGTAGCTCTGCCAAACATGAATCATCATACTGTCGAGACTTAATCTCCCCCAATAACGAAGACTGAGCAACTACATGTGCAAGAACTCAACGAGGCTCTGAAAGATCTAATCTCACCAAGCGATTAGCCAAGGACTGAATGTCCAAGGCTAGAGGTCTCTCCTCCGTTGCAATGTAAGCCAAGCTACCCATACTCTCCGCCTTCCTACTCAAAGAATATGCCACCACATTCGCCTTGCCCGGATGATAAAGAATGGTGATGTCATAATCCTTCAGCAACTCAAGCCACCTGCGCTGCCTCAAATTAAGATCCCTCTACTTGAACAAGTGCTGCAAGCTGCGGTGGTTGGTATACACCTCACAAGACACCCCATATAAGTAATGCCTCCAAATCTTAAGAGCATGAACAATCGCCGCCAACTCCAAATCGTGCATATGATAATTCTTCTCATGAACCTTCAGCTTGCGCGAAGCATAAGCAATAACTCTCCCTTCCTGCATCAACACACACCCCAAGCCAACTCATGAAGCATCGCAATACACTGTATACATCCCAGAACCGTAACGCAATACCAGAACTGGTGCTGAGGTCAATGCCGTCTTGAGCTTCTGAAAGCTTGCCTCACACTCGTCGGACTACCGGAACGGAGCATTCTTCTGAGTCAATCTAGTCAATGGGGCTGCAATGGATGAAAAGCCCTCCACAAATCGCCGATAGTAGCCTACTAAACCCAAGAAACTCCTGATCTTAGTGGTTGAAGTAGGACGTGGCCAACTCTGAACTGCCTCAATCTTCTTAGGATCAACCTTGATACCCTCTCCGGATACTACGTGACCCAAGAATGCCACGGAATCCAACCAAAACACACACTTGGAGAACTTAGCATATAGCTTCTGTTCTTGCAAAGTCTGGAGCACAACTCTCAAATGTTGCTCGTGCTCTCCCAGGTTACATGAGTAAATCAAAATGTCATCAATGAAGACGATGACAAAGGAATCAATATACGGCCTGAATACCCGGTTCATCAAGTCCATAAATGCTGCTGGGGCATTGGTCAAACCAAAGGACATCACCAAGAACTCATAGTGGCCATATCTCGTACGAAAAGCAGTCTTCGGAACATCTTAGGCCCGAATCTTAAACTGATGATAGCCCGATCTCAAGTCAATCTTAGAAAACACCCTGGCACCCTGCAACTGGTCAAACAAATCATCAATGCGCGACAATGGATACTTGTTCTTAATGGTAACCTTGTTCAACTGGCGGTAATCAATACACATCCGCATAGATCCATCCTTCTTCTTCACAAATAGAACTGGAGCACCCCGCGGTGATACACTCGGTCTGATAAACCCCTTAGCCAACAACTCCTCAAGTTGTTCCTTCAACTCTTTCAACTCCTTAGGGTCCATACGGTACGGGGGAATGGAAATAGGCTAAGTATCTGGACCTAAGTCAATGGAGAAATCAATATCACGATCCGGAGGCATGCCTGGAAGGTCTGAAGGGAATACATTAGCAAAACGCTCGAACAACTGGCACTGAATTAATCGTCGGAGACTCGGCGGTGGTGTCCCGCACGTAAGCAAGATATGCCAAACAACCCTTCTCGACCATGTGTCGATCCTTCATGAAGGAAATGACTCTACTGGATGCACTAACTGAGGAACCTCTCCACTCCAGCTTAGGCAACTCCGGCATGACCAAAGTAACAGTCTTGGCATGGAAATCCAAGATGGCATGATGAGGAGATAGCCAATCCATGCCTAGGATAATCTCAAAATTAACCATATCGAGCAACAAAAGGTCTGCTTTAGTCTCGTACCCACAGAATGAAATCACACAAGACCGATAAACCCGGTCTACCACTACAGAATCACCCACGGAAGTGGATACATATATAGAAGAACCCAAGGACTCACGAGGAACATCCAGAAAACAAGAAAATAAGGTTGGCACATATGAATAAGTAGATCCTGGGTCAAATAGCACTGATGCCTCTCTACCACATACTAAAATAATACCCGTGATCACGGTCTGAGGCCACTGCATCTGCTCGGGCCGGAATAGCATAGAATCTGGCTGGAGTACCTGAAGACTGACCTCCGCTGGACTGAATAGGGGCTAGCTGTGCTCCCCCTGCCTGTCCTCCACCTCTGGGACGACCTCTACCAGCCTGTCCTCCACCTCTAGGTGGACGGGGCGCTGGTGCTGAGAATGCAGGTTGATAACTCTACTGAATAGCCTTGCCCCGAAACCTGGGGCAAGTCCTCCTCACATGGCCTGAATCCCCACACTCGTAACATCTCACCGGAGGCATGGCCTGCTGCCCTGAAGAAGAACCCTGAATAGTTGGGGGATGATGAGAACTCTCTGGCATGGCACTGAAGTAAGGACTAGGAGACCCCTGATGACCTGAATACCCACCGGAGGAACCCTGAATGGCTGGTGGGCGGTAATAACTCTCCGGCATGGTGTTGAAATATGGTCTCACTGGAGCACCACGGGGAGGTGGTGGTGGAGCTGAATATGGAGGCCTACTAGGCTGGCCTCTACCGAACTAACCTCTACCCCTGGCTGGGGCACCTCTGAAATCTTCTGAGAATCTGGCTCTCTTGTCCTGCTGACCCTGCTCTCTGCCCCTCGATCGGTAACCCTCAATCCGGCGAGCTATCTCGACCACAAGCTGATACGGAGTACCCATCTCCACCTCTCGGGCCATGTTTTCCCTAATACCTGAGTGCATTCCAGCTACAAACCTCCGCACTCGCTCAGCATCAATGGGAAGAATCATGAGGGCATGACGGGACAACTCTGAAAACCTGGCCTCGTAATCTGTCTCTGACATCTCCCCCTGCTCCAGCTGCTCAAACTGATATCGCAGCTCTTCCCTCTCGGAGGGTGGAATATACTTGTCCAGGAACAACTGAGTGAACTGCTCCCATGTTATAGGAGGGGAACCTGCTGGCCTACCAAGGTTAAATGACTGCCACCATCTGCGGGCCCTGCCCTCTAGATGGAAAGTAGTGAAGTCTACTCCATGGGACTCCAAATCCTCATGTTGTGCAATCGATATCTGCACCTATCAATGAAGTCCTGGGAATCCTCGCCCCTCTCACCCCTGAAGACAAGAGGGTGCAATCGAGTCCATCTATCAAGTAGCTTCTGCGGATCGCCGTCCGCCCCTGGTCTGAGATCAGGTGCTAATGGCTGTGCTCCACCCACGGGCAGAGTACCCGGAGTCTGATATACTGCCGCTGCATGACCTGCGGCCTGGGCGGTAGGGGTCTGAACTCCCCCTCCCGCCTGAGATGTGGCGGGATCCACTGGAAATAAACCAGCCTGGGTCATAGTGTCCATGAACCGCATCCTACGACCCATGACCTCTTGGAAGCCTGCTGCAGTCATGAAATCTGCTGGGGAAGGATCTGCTGAAGGCACCTCGTTCTGATCCTCTGGGGTTCTAATGGAGCAACTCTGGGATGCCCTCGTCCCCTGCCTCGGGCCGATGCCCTCCCCCGGCCTCTGCCACAGCCTCGGACGGCGGGGGTAACGACATCTCCCGGGTCTGGAATGTCAGCTGTACGAGTCCTCACCATCTGTGAAAGAATAGAAGAATGAGATTTAGTAAGACCATCAACTGCACGATAGAATATGAATAAAGAGAGGTTTCCTAACACCCTATAGCCTCCCGAAGATAAATACAGACGTCTCCGTATCGATCTACAAGACTCTATTAGGTTTGCCTGTGACTTGTGAGACCTACGTGAACCTAGAGCTCTGATACCATGTTTTCACGACCCAAATTCTGACTCAGGTCGGGATGGCGCCCAACACCGGAGTCAGGGAATCCAACACCAGTTTACTAACGATATTACTTTACTTATCTAGATATTCAGGTACTTGTCAAATTTTAGGTTAAGAAATCATTTAAAGAAAAGCATTCAAGTGATGCAACTTGATTAAATGAACTCAAAAGATCGTTTGCCAACATATACGGTATAGCACAATACTAGAAAAACCAACTACATGTGCCAAGACCTAGTGTCACAAGTCCACAGGCGACTAGTGGAATATACAAAATAGACCAAATAAATGTGCAACTGTCTGAAAGGGTAGAAAGAATTATCCAAAAATAATAGAAACTCCACATTGCTACTGAGGAACGCCCGGAAGAGCAGCTCACCGTGTAGTCTAATCCAAAAACTACCCTCAAGATCGCTCTCCGATATGATAACCAGATGCACCGGCCTCAGAACCTGCACAATTAAGTACAGAGGCGTAGCATGAGTACATATAAACAAATATGTACCCAGTGAGTATTCCATCTAAACTCGAAGAAGTAGTGACGAGAGGTAGACGTATTACTCACTAGGATCATTAGCAATAGTAAAATTAAATAAATCTAGACGGGATTAACAGTCATGGCAATCAAGTAGACATGGAATATCAAGTATATGAACTACAATCTACCCGCAAGTGTCAAATAATAATATCAATAAAAGTTCCAAGTTCCCTTCCACAAAGAACTATTTATCTGATAATAACAATAAAACTCTCAGTCGCATACAAAGCATATAGAATGCCGAGGCGTACGGCCGAAGCGACACAAAAATAAATGTGCACTACCGAGGGTCGAATGACACGAACCATAGATGCATCTATTACACCGCTCGCGAATAGATCATGCGACGCGGTTGACATAATATAAGGCTACCCCGCTCACGAATCATACATGCAACACGGGTGCTCGTATACATACACAGAATTATCAGGAACTTCATAAATATAGAGATTATACTTGGAAAACAAGAATCAAGGAAACAAAAAGATTTAATGTAACCTTCCATCATTCTCACACTAGTTCGAAGATGATAATCAACTAGGAATACATGTAGGGATACAAGTAAGGCACATAAACATGCTTGTGAGTCCTAAAGACTACCCGACATAACATAGTAGTAGCTACGAACGGACTCTCGTCACCTCGTGCGTGCGTAGCCCCCGCAAATAAGGACAATTCAATCATTTATAATTATCTATGGGTACAATTCCCTCTTACAAGGTTGGAAAGGAGACTCACCTCATGCCGAACCTACTTCTCGAACCAAAAACGCGCCCGAAACTCCAAACTCTACTCCCGAGGACTCGAAACTAGTCAAATGTTATATAAATACGTTAATATACACTCAAAAGTATGATATTCTCTTACTAGTTTAGCTAATTCATCATTCTTGAAGAAATCCCAAAATACGCCCCCCGGTCCACATGCTCGGATTCCGAAATTTTTGAAGAACACTCACCCATAGCCTAAGGATCATTATTATATAGTTTTTGCATGATTTCATAGTAGAAAAGTGGTGAAATTCTCAAAAATCGATCAACCCTAGGTTTCCACTCTAACCCTTTGATTTACACTAGATGGATGTTAATCTACCTAAGATTTGATGTAGTAAACCAACATTTAAATGGAAATTACTTACCTCTTAGTAGCTAGGCCGAATACCCTCTTGAGAGCTCTCAAAATTGCCTATGGTGGGGAAGAAATGGTGAAACATGGTTAAGTCCCGTATTAAATGAGCTCACTTCCTTCATAGATCTCGCACCTGCGGAAGTTGGCAAGGGGACCTGGGGATCGCACCTGCGGAGGACATTCCGCACCAGCAGACCTGCTCCTGCGGAAAAGGTTTCACACCTGCAATCTGGGGTCTTCTCCCCTGGGGGTCGCACCTGCGAGGCCTCGACCGCAGGGTCGGTCTCGCACCTGCGATCTGGGAAACCGCACCTGCGGTCACACCAGACCTGGTGCACCAGCAGCTGAAGCTGCTGGTTTTTGGCCTCGTCTTGTGTCTGGGAGGCACTTGGGCCCACCCGAGCCCTCGTGCAATTATATCAACAAGTAGTAAATCATATTACGGACTCGATTGAGCCTTCGGAACACCCAAAACAATACTAAACCTCAAAATCACACCTCAAAACCCCTAGAATCAAACTTAAGAACTTTTAAGTTTTTGAATTCGGTTTCAATGCGCCGAACCGACCTATACTACTCGGAATGACACCAAATTTTGCAAGCAAGTTATAAATGATATCATGGAACTATTACCGGTCTCGGAATTCTATTTGGACCTCGATAACACAAAAAAACGTTCCAAACCAACTTATGAACTTAAGAAAACTCTATTTTCGCTATTTGTCGTCGAAACACTCCCGGGTCATCCAAAACCCATTCCGGACATACACTCAAGTCTGAAATCATTATACGAAGCTACTGGAACTATCGAAACTTGATTCCGAGGTCGTTTACTCAAAATGTTGACCGAAGTCAAACTTGGCCTGAAAAGCCAACCTTAAGGAACCAAGTGTTCCTACATTACTCAAAACACTTCCGAATCCCGAACCACCCATCCTCTCAAGTCACAAATCACTATAAGCCGCTATGGGAAGTCTTATTTAGGGGAACGGGATCCGAATACGCAAAAGGTCGGGTCGGGTCGTTACACATGTTTTGTCTGAGAGGCTATTTATGAATTCTATCATTTATATACTAAATTATCTCGATTTCTATGGAAAATATTGGAAGGCATTTTAATAGAAAAGTTTACTGAAATCGACTTTCAAGTGCTACAAATTATCGTATCTATGAGTTTTGGAAGAAAAAGTGTATTTACTGTGGATTTATGACTTGTTTTATGTGTTCCGTAGTTCTCAGACATTATTTACTTTCATTACTACTGAGTTGGCGTACTCACATTACTCCTTGCACCTTGTGTGCAGATTCAGGTGCTAGAGTGGAATGAGTCGCTTGCCCGTCCAGGGATTTCCGGAGATTTTTGTAAGGTAGCTGCACGTGTCTGCAACCCTACTTTCTCCCTCTTATTGTTATAAAGCTTATGTTCCATACTTGTATATTTTTGTTAGATGCTCATGACCAATGACTCCGGGGTCTTGGGGTTGTATTTAACATTCGTTGTAGTTTTATCTGTTCTAAAAATGATTAAACAAAACCTTTATGGGTTATCAGTTTAGTAATGATACAAATGAAAGGTCCTTCACGTTTTGAGTGTTAACTTGGATGGCCTAGTTTCACGATAGGCGCCATCACGACTAGTTTATATTTGGGGTCGTGAAAACCACACACTCATCTTCTTCCACTTTCACTCCACCATTAACGTCAAGCTCCATAAAATGCCCAAAAACCGGCTGCAAATCTCCACCTCCTTAATCAAAAAATGCAACTGAAATGGCCATGAAAGCTCCACCACCACCAGCCCGTTTCACCCATGGAAAAATGTCACTTCAGCTCTAAAAGCAAGCAATCAGAATGCCTCAACGAGACACTGTGTTGGCCTTGGGTCTCGCCAATTCAGCCGTATTGTTGGTCACGCATCGCCGGACTCTCCTCGTCTTCGCTCGACTTCATTTGGTTTGTGAATATTCTGTTTGTTGGCTGCAAATTAGCTGTTGGGCTCCATTATTCTTTTTCTTCCCAATTTTTGCCTTTGAATCCATCATAAACAAGGTATTTCTGTTTTTCTTCCTCTTTTTCTCAGAAAAATGTAACTTTGAAATTTATGAATGTAAAATATGCTTTGCTCAAGATCTGTCTGCGTGAATGATGCTTCCTGATTAATTGAATTGAAATGAATGGTTATGTGATAGTTGAGTGCAATTTCATCACCTGATTTGTAAATGTTAACGTTATCTCAGTATTCTCATGATTCTGTCTCGTTTTATTGGCTCATGACTTGTAAATTTAGCCACCAGTAGGTTTCCGATCCTCTGTAGTACCGTGTTCATGATTTGAAATTTGAAGAAGTGTTCATGATTTGACATTTTAAGAAGTGTTGATTTTTGAACAATTGGTCTACATTCATATTTCATAGAAGAAACAGAAGGTATTAATGAAAGGAAAAATGCCTACGGACATAGTGGACTCTTTTTGCAAAGTGAATGGCTCAACTATGAGGTGATATGGCAACATATGTACTATACTATGTAATTTTTTACAATATAATAAATGTTATTATCTTCCTTCTCTGTTTGAATTCAGTGAGGTTACAATATGATAATGAGGACTTAACCCATTCAAAGACTAAAATTCAAATGTCAAGATGAAGCAATTGTTAGCAGAAACTCAATCAAAGTTTGGTTATGCAAGCCGAACAAACTGTTGATTTTCAAATGAAATCAAATTAGGATTAAAAAGGTTTTTATTAGAGGAAGAGGGGCATGATAAATTGATAATCTTTCACCCACTGCATAATTATGACATGTGATGGGTGGATAGAGGGCAAGAAGAAAGCAAAAAAAATTAAAATTGAAAGTCATTTAGGTACGTCTACTGCACTAAGTCGACAGTTACAACATAGAATAGCTTTAAATTTCTAATTCCCTTAGCTGTCTCAAGCGAGTTAAAGGGTCAAAGCCATATTTAGTTTTCACCTTTTTTTATGATTGTCTACGTTTGAGCTTGCTGTTATTAAATTGTTTGGTCCCAAAATTATTTGACTGCCAGTTCATATATTCAGTCTATTTGTGGCCTGATATTTGATATAAAGTCTTTGTTGGTTTTGATATAAGCTGTTCCATTTAGTTTCGGCAAAAGATTCCCTTTTTTGGTTTTAATGCCAAGTGCTTGATTTTAACTTGAGGCATACATTCAGATTAGTTTTAATTTGCACATTCTTAAATTTTGTAAAGACAAAATGTTAGCTAGCCAAGATGTACCAAAATCCATTTCATAAACAGTTTAGTGATTCAATCCATATCTTCCACACTCTTATTCTATAATTCTTGACTCACACATTAGTCTCAAATTTATGAACAACTTATGAAAATAATCGTTTGCTTTAGATATGTAATTAAAGCATCGTGACCATAGTCATGATTACATAATCTCCATTCGGGTTTACATTTTTTGCTACTCGACCACAACTGCAAACAATAATATTAAAATAAATATGTTGTAAATTGAGGGTGCATTTTATGTGGCGTGATTTTCAACGTGTCCAAAAATGACAAGTGCACGCTATCGTGACTTATTTCAGAATAATCCATAAATATTAAACGGTTCAAAAGATTAAAAAAATGCACAATAGGTTTAAAACTTGTATTAATAAGATAATTAGGCCAAATATTAATAGTTAAGCGACCGTGCTAGAACCACGGAATTCGGGAGTGCCTAACACCTTCTCCCGGGTTAACTAAATTTCGTACCCGGATTTCTGGTTCGCAGACATTTTAAACAGGGTCAAAATTTCCTCGATTTGGGATTTTAAAATAAATGGTGTCCCGGAACACCGTAAAAAATCCGGGTGGCGACTCTGAAATCAAAACAAATATTCCCAAATTCGATTATGTCACTTAAATTGGAAAAACCCCCTTATCCCAATCCCTATCGGGAAAAAGGAGGTGTGACACTCACAGTAGTTGTTGTGTTTCCAGATGAAGCAAATGTATATCCTTTTAAATTTTTCTTTACATAATAATCAAAAAACGAATTCATATAATTTTTCACTTCTAAAATCAAATTTTCCCTTCTTTTTCTCCAAACATCCTCACAATTGCAAAAGGAACATAGTCAAGCTTGTTACGAGGATAAAAAATTATTGCAACAAAGATTATCTTGTTCATTTTTTCAGGTTCACCCCAATACTTGACAAATTTTTCTTTCATTTTTTTTGCCATTTCTTTGAAACTAGCATCTTCACTCTTTCAAAATAAGATCAAGCTCACAAATTTCAACGAAATACACATTGGAAGTGACATAAATAGGACCAGAGACCCTCAAAGGAAGAAAATAAAAAGCTTCAATAAATTTTACCATTGTTCTCACATTATCTCAGTTAGCATTTGTAAGATCACTTGCACTGGTTTCATCTTCACATACATAGGTACGAAGATGATGCAACAATCCAGTATCAAAGAAACTATATTTGTCAAAGGCAAGCTCAATTTGTTGTGATGTGTCTAAAATCATGTATGTAGAGTTCCATCGACTAGAAATATCTAAGCATAATGTTCTCTTGGAAGTTAACTTTTGAGATTCACAATATTCTTTAAACTTTCTAATCCTAGCGGGAATTGTCTAATGTATCTCACAGCTTCTCTAACTCTCTTGATAAAAACACCAATTTCTTTCAACCCATATTGTACAATGAGATTACGTATGTGAGCCATACATCTAACATAGAGGTGTTTACCATTCATTATATTAGTTCCCCAAGTAGTCAATTGTTTAGACACTTCTCTTACTGTGACATTATTAGAACTAGTATTATCTACCGTTATAGTAAATACATTTTCCAAACCCCAATCAAGCAAGACATTAGTAATAACCGATGTCAATAGAGATAGGACAAAAGTTTATTATCCTTTTATGCAATTTCCAATAGCTGTCAATAAAGTGAGCAGTAAGACACATATAGTTTATTCTTTGTATAGAATTCCAAGTATCTGTTGTAAGACAGATTTTTGGACGTGCTTCATTGAAGGACTTCTTCAAACTTTCTCTTTGTTCACAATAAAGTTCATAACAATATCTTGTGTTGAATCAAGTCACTGCATGGTTTTAAAGAATGACAAATGACAACACAGTTGAACCAGGTCCATTAGGCCAAACATAGTCAAGCAGACCAGTTGGCACGAGAAGAGTCCAGAGGCAGGAGATACACATTATCTCTGAATTAAAGGGTTATCTCCCAAGCGAAAAGGTTGCAAATTGATAAGGAGATGGACTTCGCATTCAGGTAGGACAGAATCAAGATAAAGGAAGATCAAGGAAGTTGAGATAAACTCAAACTCTTCCACCAAGGAAGAGTTGCATCAGAACTGAACAACAACATCTCAGCTACCGATTCTATAAATTGTTGAAGCATTCCTGCTGAAGAATCGCGCACAAACACAAAAGTGAAACAAGAATTGAAAGCAAAATTACCAAAGAAATTTTGCAAGCAGTTCGTGTGAAGAATCCTTGTGCGACTCAAAAGCTACTTGAACCAGCTCGAAGAACCAGTTCCATCTGTTGTATTTTGAGTCTAGTTGTTTGTAGTAGGTGATTATACATTGTGTCTTTCAGCTTTATCTAGAAGCAATTGTAATAGGTACATAGTGTTCAAGTTAGAGTTACCTTGAAGTTTGTCGCAATTAACTTGAGGCTAGTTTGCCACAAAGGGATTAGAGTTAGTCCTTAGGTTTACAAAAGAGTTTATTTATTAAATGTTGTTTGGCTCAATGACGTAGTGACGAGTTTGGAAACATCCTACTGGGAAGTATGTCATGGTTTTTTCACCTTTTGAGCTAGGTGTTTTCCACGTAAAATTGTTGTGTTATTTTCTTTCTGCAATTACTTTTCCGCGAACTGTAGAAGTTGGAACACCTAGAAGAACCTGGTTCTTCTATAGAGACTGCACTCAAAAATTGGACACCACACAAATTACCCCCCCCCCCCTTTCTTGTGTGGTATTGACGTATAAAACATCAATTGGTATCAGAGCAGGTTATCCTTGAAAAGGCTAACACCTTGGAAAATATCATAATAAGTGCACCACCTGGAAACTGAGAGGGTCAATCAACTGCAAGGCCACCACTCTTCAATGGCCAGTATTACTCTTGGTGGAAGAACAGGATGAAGGANCAGTTAACTACAAGGCCACCACTATTTAATGGCCAGTATTACTCCTGGTGGAAGAACATGATGAAGGATCACTTGATTGGAGAAGACTATGAACTTTGGGGCATAGTCACTGATGGTCCTTTAGCCACTATGAAGAAGTATGTTGAAGGAGTAGATGTGCCAAAAACTAGAGCTGACTGCACTGCTGAGGACCTGACGAAATGGGAGAAAAATGCTAAAGCCAAAAAGTGGCTAGTTTGTGGACTAGGTCCAGACGAGTATAGTAGGATTCAAAGTTGCACCACTGCCAAATAAATTTGGGATACTTTGCAAGTAGCCCACAAAGGACCACCTCAAGTGAAAAGATCATGAGGTACTCTACTATACTCTCAGTATGAAAACTTCACTATGAAAGAAGGAGAGACAATCCAAGAGATGTACACGAGGTTCACAACTCTGACAAATGAACTCAAGTCTCTTGGAAGAGTCATTCTTGAAGAGGACAGGGTGGAGAAGATCCTGACAAGGGTCTTACCAATTTCCTGGGAAAGCAAAATCACTGCTATCCAGGAATCCAAAAATATGGCAACCCTCATATTAGACGAGCTAATTGGAAACCTTACTGCCTATGAACTCAGAAGGAAGACAATGAAAATGGATGCGCCAAAGAAGGAAAGGAGTCTAGCACTGAGAATCACTGAGGGAGCAGATCTGGAAGAAGATGAGATGGCCATGATTACCAAAGAATTCAGAAACTTTCTCATAAGGAAGAAGGGCATCTCTAGAGGAGGAAACTAAGACAAAGCAAAAGCTCCAGAAAGGCCAACCAACGAGGGATGCTACAAGTGTGGAAAGACTGATCACCTTATCAAGAATTATCCTCAGTGGAAAGTGGAATGGAAAAGGGAGGGATTCGAACGAAGGAACAGGAAGAAGGAACTGGTCCAACCCAAGAAAACCACAACAAAAGCTATGATTGCTACTTGGGGGGAAAGCTCAGATGAAGAATCAGAAGATGGTGAGACTGAAGAACATGCGAATCTGATAAGGAATTATATGAAGAACCAGAGGTAAGTATATCACATCTCAAAAACAAGATAAAGTTCCTATCTAAAGAAAACCTCTCTCAGTTGCTACTTGATTTCATGGATGATTCCGAAGAAACAAACAAAGAGAAAGAACAACTCTCTAAAGAATGTATAATGTTAAAAGCAAAGTGCAAGAACCTGGAAATCAGAGTAAGTGAATCTGAAAAAGAAAACATTGCCTTGAAGAACCAGGTTCATCCACTTGAAACTAAGATCCTAGAGCTAAAATATGAAAATATAAAATTGAAGCTCGGAACTAGTAAAAAGACTGTTGATCATTCTCATACCATGTTAGAGAAAAATGTGGGAAAACTAAAGGATAAGATGTACACTAAGGATGAAAAAATAAGGAAACTTAAAGAAGAACTTGGTAATGTCAAACATGAATTAGATCGAACTTGTAAATGGAATAAATCCACTGATGCCTTGACATGGCTTCAAGAAAATCATAGTAGCAACCGGAGAGGACTTGACTTTCGGAGTCAAATGCCCAAATGGGATCCCAAAAGCAAGTATCTCACTCTTCCTGAGAATAAAATATGCACCCACTGTGGTAAGACTGGCCACTACAAAATTTAGTGTACTGCTAAAGAACAGGCCAGTCGAAGAAATGAAAGTTTTGTACGAAAGAAAAACTGGTTACCAAATTGGGCAAGAATAAGCTTGATTCATCCTTTCTCTCCTAGAAAAGGACCCAAACTGGTTTGGGTCCCTAAGACTAACCCTTGATTTCTTTTTGTAGGTTAAAGTGAGAGGAAGCAGCCAAATTTCCTACTTGGATAATGGTTGCTCAAAACATATGACAGGGAACAAGAAACTGTTCCTTTCACTTGAAACCCTCAAAAGAGGAAATGTCTCCTTTGGAAATGGAAAGAAAGGTGAAATTATTGGGGTCGGTAAGGTAGGTAAGGATGACACACGTTCCATTGAGAATGTGTACTTGATAGATGGCTTGAAATATAGCCTGATCAGTGTGTCACAACTGTGTGACAGAGGTAACCTGGTTGCATTCACTTCCACAAAATGTTTTTTCATTAACTTCCTTACTGACAAGATTGTTTTGCAGGGAAAAAGAGTGAATAACATTTATGTCATAGACCTGTCCACATTATCAGAAAATGAACTCACTTGCTTAAGTGTGTTGGACAGTGATCCCCTCCTTTGGCACAAAAGACTTGGCCATTCCAGTATGAATCAGCTTAACAAATTAGTCTCCAAGGACTTAGTGGCAGGGCTTCCTAATATTAAGTTTAAGGAAGACAAAGTTTGTGAGGCATGTGCAAGGGAAAAGCAGGTAAGATCCTTGTTCAAAAGCAAGAAAATGGTCAGTACCACCAGGACGTTGGAACTGCTTCATATGGATCTATGTGGTCCTATGAGAACTCTGAGTAGAGGTGGTAAGAAATATGTAATGGTGCTAGTTGATGACTACTCAAGGTTCACTTGGACCTTGTTTCTAACATCTAAAGATGAAGCATTTGATATGTTTACTTCATTTGTTAGGAAATCAAAAATAGTTAGGAAACCAACTCGCATCAATAAGATCTGATCATGGTAATGAATTTGAGAATGTAAAGTTTGCTGAATTCTATGATGAACATGGCATAAATCCCAATTTTTCTGCCCCTAGAACCCCACAACAAAATGGGGTTGTTGAAAGAAAGAACATAACTCTTGAAGATATGGCTAGAACCATTCTTCTTTCTAGCAAACTACCCCACAGCTTCTGGGAAGAAGCGATAAACATTGCATGCTACATAATAAATAGATGCATGATCAGACCACTGGTAGAGAAAACTCCTTATGAATTACTTAAAGGGAGAAAGCCCAACATATCCCACCTTAGGGCTTTTGGACGCAAGTGCTTTGTGCACAACAATGGCAAAGATTCCCTAGGTAAATTCGATCCTAGAATTGATGAGGGAGTATTCTTGGGATATTCATCACATAGCAAAGCTTATAAAGTATATAATAAAAGAACTATGTGTGTAGAAGAGAGTGTGCATGTTGTTTTTGATGAAACTAACACTCTTTCTGAGAGACAGGAACCAGAAGATGAGGAGCTTGGACTGGTCAGAAGCAATGAACAAACTGAAGCAAATATGGAAGATGGAACAGGTGATGGATCAGGTCCAACTACCCCAAGCAACATGACAGGGGGGACTCAACAGCAAATCACTCTGGATCTTGGACCTGATCCTGTTCCACAAAAACAAGACACCATGCGATCATCTTGGCATGAACAATTGGTGCTCAAACCACACAAATATCAAAGCTCTCACCCCCTTGAGAACATCATAACATATTTGACATCGGGAATCAAAACAATATCCTCTTTGAAAAATATGTGTGCGTTTGATGTCTTTCTATCTTTGATCAAACCAAAGAACATTTCTGAAGCATTACAGGATGCTGACTGGGTAATGCCATGCAAGAAGAGCTAAATCAATTTGAATGAAGTCAAGTATGGCACCTGGTACCCAGACCACTAGACAGATCAGTGATTGGCACAAAGTGGGTCTTCAGGAACAAACTTGATAAAAATGGAACTGTTACAAGAAATAATGCCAGACTGGTTGTCCAAGGATACAGTCAAGAAGAGGGAATTGACTATGATGAGGCCTTTTCTCCTGTGGCATGACTGGAGGCAATCAGACTTCTTATAGCATTTGTTGCTCACATGGAATTCACTCTCCACCAGATGGATGTAAACAGTGCTTTCCTCAATGGCTACCTAAAGGAAGAAGTATTTTTCAAACAGCCTCAAGGATTTGAAAGAAAGGAGACACCTACCCATGTGTATAAACTTGACAATGCCTTGTATGGACTCAAACAAGCACCAAGAGCATGGTATGAGCGGCTATCTAAATTCCTGCTAGAATTGAGTTTGAATTTGCCAAGCTTATGGGGAGTGAGTTTGACATGAGTATGATGGGTGAGCTAAACTTCTTTTTAGGCTTGCAAGTTAAGAAAAACACAAATGGAACAATGATTCATCAACAAAAATATGTGAAAGAATTGCTCAAAAGATTTAAAATGGAAGACTCCAAAGAAATAGACACCCCCAGAGCCACAGCTACAAAATTAGATGTGGATGAACCTGGTTCATTCGTTGATCAAAGTTATAAAGAGGGATGATTGGGTCTTTGTTATATCTCACTGCCAGCAGACTTGATATTGTGTTCAGTGTAGGACTTGCGCTAGATTTCAGGAAAACCCAAAGGAGTCCCATCTAACTGCAGTGAAGATAATTCTGAGATATTTGAAAGGCACCACTGATTTATGCCTTTGGTATCCTAAAGGTAGTAGTTTCGACCTTGTAGGATATGCTGATGCAGATTATGCAGGTTTCCTGGTTGACAGGAAAAGTACTTCATGCATGGCTCACTTTTTGGGCTCTTGCCTTGGGTCTTGGGCCACCAAGAAACAAAACTCAATAGCCTTGTCTACTGCTGAGGCTGAATATGTGGCTGCAGCCTCATGCTGTGCTCAGTTGCTATGGATCAAGCAACAACTCATGGATTTTGGTATAGAGGTTGGATGCATTCCTATTTTCTATGACAACTCTAGTGCAATTAGTATAACGAAGAACCAGGTTCATCATAAGAGAACCAAGCACATAGATGTCAGACACCATTTCCTAAGAGATAACTATGAAAAGGGAATGATCTCAATCGAATTATGTGCTACTGACAAACAAATTGCAGATATATTTACTAAAGCACTAAGTAGGGAGCATTTTGAGAAAAACATGCTAGAATTAGGGATGATTAAGATCACCTAATTGAAAAACAAAAATAAAAAAACACTTGGCTAGAAACACTAAAATAAATAACTAACCAGACTAATCATTGCTCAGTATCATGTCTTTAATGTCATACTCTCTTGCCATGTGTTAATATGATTCTTTGGTTACTAATGATGTTTTTCTATCTTTGTAAATTGAGGCCAACTAAAAACTCTAACACGATGAACCTGGTTCATCGTTGCATGTTCATCTGACTGACAAGGTACGTGCTAATCACTATACACTTATTGAAATAATTATAGTCACACATGAGCAGGACTCTATCTATATTTGGTTCATTTCAAATTATCAGCACTTATCCCAAAATGAACCCGTTTCAAAGAGTCCCATCGAACCTTAATTAGCTTAGATTTAGGGAGTCATAACCGTCTAATCTACTGACACTCATGCAGTGATTAGACTCCTACTTGACCAAGAATTAAGCACGTTGTGCATTTAATAACCACACCTTTAAAAAGCCATCATTACCTCTCCTCTTCAAAAGTATAATTGTCGAACCAAGTGTCGCGCCCCCCTTTTTCGTCGCGGAGATCGGGTTCAGGACATTTGGGTTGAGTCAACTCTTTCCTTTTGGGAAAGGGGTTTGCATTTTTGGAGAGTCGCCACCTAACGATTTTAACGGTGCGTTAGGGAACCTAGGGGTTCATTTACAACTACGTTGCTAACCAGAGATAGGGTAAGGGCTTAAAAGTATTCCAAGGGGAAGGTGTTAGGCACCCCTCAGGATCCACACGTGTGGTTCCCGGCCAAATGGTTTTTGTGAATTTGTACAGTTTAACAAATAACATGTAAAGGCTCAAGTAAGAGGGGATTTAAAGCATGCATGTGTTTGAAAATGATTATAGAACGACTAAATTTTGAAAATAGTTATAATCTAATCTTTAAAGCAAGGGATATCCTAGGTTTATAACAATATGGATCACATCAATGCAATACTCGGTATGACACTTCTCCAAGAGGTGCTACACGTGGTATTAGCGCATCGATCATCATATCCATATTCTACTCTTTCCCACCCCGTGAAGGTATTTAAAGCGCGTGTTGGTCACGAGCTATATTGCGTGCTATTACCCGCCCCTTCCTATCAGTCTCGGAGGAGGTTAGGACTACTATCCTAAAGGGAAGTACTAGGCAAACCCTCAGGTTTAAAAAGGTAAAATTCTAAAGCGACAAGTAAAGAACATATAGGACTGCGTAATTGGGGAACACATAGGAGCACATAAGAGGCCCAATTTTACCTCCACAGATAATGCACATAATTAGCACGACTCAAAAAACATATAAGGGCAGTATTGTTAATTAGAATCCTAAGACACGATTTCTAGGTGAATTCATAGAATGAACATACACGCAGTTTTGTTTTTTTTACTTGAAATCCCTAATCAGTTCGCCTACCGATTAAAGAACCTGTTAGCATTAAGCAACACACACAAGAGAGAGGCAGGCTTCCAGTTTCAGAAATTTAATCACCTAAGGCTTGCCTAGGCGGGGAACAATGTATATTAATTACCAGACTTATTAAAGGAATTATTGCAGATTGTTACCTAAACATGTTGTTCTAGGTTGTTCAGAACACAGAAGCATTACCAGTTGTGTTTAGAGAAAACTGAGTGAGGTTGTCTATACCTTTTATATGCATCAGTAATTAGACTAAGTGTAGTTGAGCGATCAAGACACTATAACATGATATCTAATGCACAGGTAGGGCAGGATGATTTATATGCAAAATTCCTAAAGAACAGGTTATCTAAATGCACAGCAGTCATAACAATGGGCATGATTTCAGAGGATGTAAGCGTGACAGATTATTAATGTTATCCTAGAGACAAGATTTCTAAGTGTGTAGCATGGTTATGGCATTATGAGACAGAATTGCATGAAGTACAAATTATTAATATTTGTATCCTAGAAAAGGTTTTCTAGGTGATATAACAGTAATGTCAAAGATGCTAGAAATAGTATGCATGAGACCTAGGGACATGGTATCTAATGCATGATTTTGCACACGTTGGTCCTAAACATGAGTTCTATTGCACAAAGTAGGAAATGTAAACCTAAGCATGGTTTCTACCCTTTATAGCATGCAAATTATCCCTTTCACTTTTTCACTATCCATCCCAGAGTTGTTTACACATTATTACATGCCAATGAATGAATTATAGAAATCAAAATGGAAAATAAGAAGCTATTCTATAGGGAGCCTTCAATTAGGCCCAAGTCTTCCAAACCTCATTGCCATATGGTATTTCCAACCTTTCATAATCCGGGTGTGTCAAAGTTCCCTAAGGACCTCAAGGGCTCCCGGGCAATGCTCACACCCAGACTTAGTAACCAAGAATTGAACATGTGCAGTGTGGAAATGCCAGCCTCAGTGTGTCAGAGTTCAGAGGGAGCTAAGGGGTCCCAAACCAGTGCTCACACTAAAGGGGCAGAACATAAGGGTCTATGAACAAAGTGAAGTGCAGTAGATAGGTTTGAAAAGGTTTTGACAAGAAACGGTACTGGAATGATTCAGTAAGAAAAGCAATTTTCTGAAAAGGTTTTGATCAGTGAAAAAATAGCTTGAACATAATGTAAACATCCTTGGAAAAGCAGCAAACAACTCGAACAGGTCCAGCACATTCAAACATAGATTTCACTCAGGGACAGTGGGAATTGGGGACACATAGAAACAGATTAGGATACATATTAGCATTAGCGAAGTAATAGAGTGTCACGGACCAGTATTGAGTCTGAACAATCACAAACACAGTTGGTCACCAAGAATTCATGCCAAGATCTAAACATAATCAGATTCGAGGGAGTACGAGATAGCATACACAGTTATTTATAGGTTCAGGGAAAAGTTCTAGACATGTAGTGCAGATTGTAGCATAAAGGAATTATAGCAGGATCATGTGAAGCATACAAAGGGAAGTAACATGCTGAAAAAGGGGGAAGAGGTAAGACCACAAGTATACAGATTAGTTGCAAGTAGGACAACAAAGACATAAGTAAAAGAAGATCAGAAACAAGATGAATCGTAGTACCCAAAGAAACATATTGTTTTGGAGACTTTAAATATAAGTTGGAAACATACCAGTTGAAGACAACAAACACAGAGAAAGAAGTAAGCAAGTAGAATAACTAGTCTTGGCTTCCAGCCGACTAGTAAAAACAAGCAATCAAGAGAAAAAGCAATAGAATGTGTGTGTGAGTAAAGGAGAGTAGAACAAGGTATATGTTCGTGTGTCTTAAAGAGAGAAGACCATGCATATATATAGTTTTGAAGACAAGTAGAAAATAAGGTAAGAGTCCAAATTAACCATTAACTAAGGGACTGGGTATCAATTAGTACACAATCAGTATAGGTGTCCCTTAGTTGAAGGAATCAAGTTCAAACGGTATTATCAGACAACAAATAAGGAAAGGTACCATATGTAGCTTAGAGGAATATTCAAAATAGTGGTAAATCAGCATAAGTATCCCTTAATTGAAGGGGATAAGTTCAAACGGTTAGTAGGAAAATAGCAAATAAGAAAAGTTCCCATATGTGACATGCATGTGACATATAAGGAAACAATTTCAACCCAGTACAAGCACACAATAGAGGTTAGGTTCACCAGATTCTAATTAAGAGAATAGGAATCAATTAACAACAAATTAATCATGTTACAAGGTAAGAAATAAACTAAGGTCAGAAATTACTGAAAGTATCCCATAGGAAATCAACAAGGTTTTCAAATCACAAGGAATCGGGGATTCAAATAGTAGAGAATAATACTGATTACTATAAACTTTTATGCATGAACGAATGGACATAATATACGCAAAGGAATAAGTCAGGGACCCTAGTAGTGAAAACATATGAAATTAGAGATTCGTATGAATTCATAGGGTAAACAGTAATGTAAGCCGAAAAGCAAAGAAAAATCAAAGACATAGATGAACAACATAGGGTAAAACATCATAAAGTTCATGAAACACAAACACATATGCAAACATTATCACAGACAAAGTCGGGGACTTAGGGTTTAGGGCTAAAATTAGGGAGTTCAACACAACAATTCAGATAAGATAGAAAAACTTAAATAAATCGTTAAACACAGTAGAGACCCTAGGATCATACTGAGAATTCATAAAAAAAATCATTTGAAAGGGGTCATGAAACCCTAGTTTGGAAACGAAGAGCCATTTTAGAGAAAATCAGAGAATTTTTGAGGAAAACAACGAAATAGCTTGAAATATACACAGATCTATCATAGATCTAAAAGAATCGGAGAGTTTTAAAAGTTAGGGTTTCAGAGAGAACCCAAAAAGAGAAGAAAACTTCAAAACATTACTGGTTTAAGCCCCAAAAGTCATAGATCTTACTCGAATGACCGGAGGTGGCCTAAGAATGGTGAGCACAAGCCCAGGTGGGTAGGAGAGTGAACCCAGGTCTCTTGAAGACCTTAGGGATAGCAACATCGTTCGTAAAGGAGCCATAGGAGGCAGGAGAGTGGTGATGATTCCATGGCCTCCGGTGGAAAGGTAGCCAGAGAAGACGAAGGGCCTCATCGGAGGCAGAGAGGAGACTAGAAGTCTCTAGAGAGTTAGAGAGATAGAGAGAGAGAGTAGAGAGATGAGAGACCGAGTGAAATGAGGGGTCGGGGGGTTAGTCTTAGTTAATTATGGTAACACTAATATGGGTCGTTGATTTAATTTGATCAACGACTCAGATTGGTCGTGGGGTTGGGCGGGGTAGAGGTTTAGGTTTGGGATGGGGTTAATTGGGGCGGATTAAATCAGATGGGTTGGGGTATTGGGTTCAATTTAGGCTATGATTTAAAATAAAAGTGGCCAATTGTTAAATACCCATTAAAATTAGATAACATAATTAATAAAATAGATACTAATTATATAAAATGAAATTAATGCTACATAAATGAAGATTAAGGTAATTAGCTAATATTAAAATATAAAAATGACTAATTATCGGATCAAAATAGCATAAAATGTACAATTAGGCTATAATTGCAAAATTGCTGTAATTATAGCTAAATAATGCCAAATTAGCTAATTTATGAAGTAATTAAATCCTAATAGGATTAAAAATGATATATTGATCTGGGAAATGTTTTTGAAATTATTTATAATACAATTTACGAATAATTATTGAATATAAAATACTAAATAAATTGGAAAGATATTAATAAAAATATGAAAAAATTATGGAAAATACCAATTATTATAAAAAGTGCTTTCGAAGGTATAAATGCAAGTTTGAAAATAACTTGAGGAAAAATTGGGTATCAACAGCTGCCCCTCTTTACCAAGGAAGGATGAAAGAGTTGTCGGGTAAAGATATGATGGCCAATTTTGACCGAGTGAAAATGGTTTGAAAAGATTTAGGTCGCACCCTGGTTTTTGAGTTGCCTACATATCCCTGGTTTTATAGGAATCAAGCCGTCTGTAGTTCAGGATTCATCGGTGAAGTATACCGATGAAGTTTTACAAGAACGGACGCAAAGTATAGGGTTAGGCGAACGAACGGCTGACGGGATAGTTACTGGAGAACTGGAGCGGGACCGCTCCTGCCTGGATGGCTGTTGCTAGCCGGAATACCTGCGAATGAACAGTACAAGCATATATTGTGCGTAATTTAAACATGATGCAAATTTCCGTGGGACCATGAATGTTGTCTTTGGACGGTTAAGGATGACGTCCCTAGACCTTGATGTCCTGGGTCATGAATTGCTTGATGTAGGATTCGCAGGCTATGAAATGATGTTCTCGAGCCATGAGGATGGTGCCTCCGAACCATGATGCTTTTGAATAATGATACACAAAGTAATAAAAGAGATCCTTAGGCCATGAAATGATGTTCTCGGGCGATGAAGATGGTGCCTCCGAACAATGACGCCTTTGGATAGGTCTGCGATATTTCAGCCCATGAAGATGAAATAATATGATGCTAACAAGACAAAGCTTAGTTTTGCGAATTAAAGGGGCAGATCTTAGCCCGAAAGGAAAGCGAAGTAGATAGTGCTTGAGCTAGTGGTTGCTTTTGAAAAGTAGATTGGAGGCAGCGTTTAGCCTCGGAAGGAAGAATGTAGCCTTATGCAAGAAGGCGAATGCATATGGAGACATTGTTTAGTCTCAGAAGGCAGAAAGGTAGCCTTATGCAAGAATGCGAATGCAGATGGAGACATTGTTTAGTATCGGAAGGCAGAGAGGTGGCCTTATGCAAGAGTGCAATGCAGATGGAGATAGTGTTTAGTCTCGAAAGGCAGAATAGTAGCCTTATGCAATGCAGATGGAGGTAGAGTTTAACCTCGGAAGGCATAAAGGTAGCCTTATGCAAGAATGTGAATGCAGATGGAGACAACGTTTAGTCTCGGAAGGCAGAAAGGTAGCCCTATGCAAGAATGCGAATGCAGATGGAGACATCGTTTAGTCTCGGAAGGCAGAAAGGTAGACTTATGCAAGAATGCGAATGCAGATGGAGACTGCGTTTAGTCTCGGAAGGCAGAAAGGTAGCCTTATGCAAGAATGCGAATGCAGATGGAGACAGGTTTAGTCTCGGAAGGCAGAATAGTAGCCTTATGTAGAAAAATAAATGACGGTAGGAATTCTTAGCTGGTAATAAATTGTGGCACTGTGATTGTTGAGGGTATTGTGCCTGCGGGAAATTATTTGTATTGATAATAGATGACGACGAGTATGATGTTTTTGAGAGTTGTGATTTTGAACTTGTTTGTTCTTGGTGTGGACATCGAACTTTGGCATTTGTAATTGTGATGAAAATTCTCTGCGTGTTTGTTCTTTGTGCCTGCATCCAAAGAAAAATCGTGAGTTTTATGAAGGGGAATGTTAGTTCGTATCCCCGCTAGCTCTGGCTTGACTCGTTCGGCTTGATCTGCTAATACTGTCTGCATCATTGGGGTAGCTTTGCTAAAAAAATTGTTTCAAGAATAAGTATGCATGATTTTGTAAAAGTATAACATAATGTATAATCTAAAAATAGTTTTTTTTATGAACTGACGACCGTGATACGGTTGGAGACATTGCAACCTCTCATGCTACGGAATTTGAGGGTCCTCCTCAAAATTCTGCCCCAGTTTGATGGGTGAATACTTCTGACTGTTGCTCGTGCGGCGATCGGCTGAACTTGCTTCAGAATTTTGAGGGTCCTCCTCAAAATTCTGCCTCAATTTCCAATTATGGGGAGAAATGAAATTTTATTGATATGTGACCGAACCCATATGGCTTCCTACATATCCCCTCTTAAACGGGAATCAGGTTAGGCGTAGTTCAATTCACATAATTGAGAAAGCATAAAGATTACACATAGTAGCGTTTGACTGCATCTGAATTGATTGATTATGGCCAAACTTCTCCGTCCATTTCTGCAAGTATGAGTGCTTCTCCTGTCAGCACTCTGTGAACCATGTACGAGCCCTGCCAGTTGGGAGAGAATTTCCCCTTGGCTTCATCTTGATGTGGAAAGATTTTCATTAACACCAGCTGCCCTGGTGTGAATCGTCTCGACTTGACTTTCTTGTTGAAGGCTCTGGTCATTCTGTTCTGATATAATTGACCATGACAGACTGCATTCATTCTCTTTACGTCTATGAGGGCTAGTTGCTCATAACGGCTTCTTACCCATTCTGCATCGCTGAGCTCGACTTCTTGTATAATCCTTAAGGATGGGATCTCAACTTCGGCACGAATAACAGCCTCTGTACCATAAATAAGCATATAGTGAGTTGCCCCGGTTGATGTGTGTACCGTGGTGCGATACCCCAATAAGCGAATGATAACTTTTCATGCCACTGCATGTACCTTTCTATCATCTTCCTTAGTATCTTCTTGATGTTTTTGTTAGCAGCCTCCACGGCTCCATTCATCTGAGGTCTGTATGCTATGGAGTTCTTGTGTTTGATCTTGAAAGTTTCACACATAGCTTTCATCAAATCACTGTTGAGATTGGAACCATTATCGGTGATGATTGACCCTGGAACTCCGAACCGACAAACAATGCGGTCGCGGACAAAATCGGCCACAACTTTCTTTGTAACTGCTTTGTAGGAGGCTGCTTAGACCCATCTAGTGAATTAATATATGGCTACTAGAATGAACCTGTGTCCGTTGGAGGCGGCAGGCTCGATTGGTCCAAAAACGTCCATGCCCCAGGCGGCGAATGACCATGGTGAACTTGTTGCATTGAGCTCACTTGGAGGTACCTTTATCATATCTCCATGTATCTGGCAGCGGTGGTATTTTCGGACGTACTGGATGCAGTCCGTCTCCATAGTCATCCAAAAGTAACCAGCTCGGAGTATCTTTTTTGCCAGAACAAAATCCTTCATGTGTGGACCGCAGGTCCCAGCATGAATTTCTTCCAGTAATTGTGATGCTTCTTTTGAGTCGACGCACCTTAGTAGCCCCAAATCGGGAGTCCTCCTATACAGGATTCCTCTGTTGTGAAAGAAGTTGTTAGACAATCTCCGAAGTGTGCGTTTCTGAGTGGAATTTGCAAGCTCTGGGTAATCTCCTTTTGCCAAATACTCCTTGATATCATGGAACCAAGGATTTTCGCCTGCTTGTTCTTCAACATGGGCAAAGTAAGCAGGCACATTATGGATCTTTACGGGAATAGGGTCAATGAAATTCTTGTCCGGATGCTGGATCATTGAGGACAAAGTAGCCAATGCATCGGCGAACTCATTCTGGATTCTGGGGACATGCCGAAATTCTATCTTCGTGAACCTCTTTCTCAATTCCTTTATGTGGTGCAGATACGGTAATATCTTGGAATTCTTGGTTGCCCATTCTCCTTGTACCTGATGTACCAATAAGTCTGAATCACCGATCACTAACAACTGTTGGACGTTCATGTCAATGGCCATGTTGAGCCCTAAGATACAGGCCTTATACTCTGCCGTATTGTTGGTGCAGGGGAACCTGAGCTTGGTGGATACCGGATAATGCTAACCGGTCTCTGATACTAGGACTTCTCCAATGCCAACCCCCTTGAAGTTTGCTGCTCAATCAAAGAACATCCTCAAACCGTCATAGGATTCTGCAATGTCTTCTCCTACGAATGATACCCCTTCATCAGGAAAATACGTTTTCAGGGGTTAGTATTCTTCGTCCACAAGATGATCTGCCAATGCCTGTCCCTTGACTGCCTTTTGAGTCACATAGACAATGTCGAACTCACTCAGCAGGATTTTCCATTTGGCTAGCTTGCCAGTGTGCATGGGCTCTGAAAGATGTACTTTAATGGATCCATCCTTGATATGAGATATGCTGTGTAGGAACAGATGTAGTGCCTCAGCTTCTGAGCGACCCAAGTCAAAGTGCAGCAGACGTGTTCCAATAGAGAATACCAGGCCTCATACGGAGTGAACTTCTTTCTGAGATAGTAAATAGCTTGCTCTTTTCTCCCCGTTTCATCATGTTGCCCTAGAACGCAACTAAATGCCCCATCTAATACTGCAAGGTAGAGTAGTAGAGGTCTACCCGGCTCTGGTGGTACTAGGACTGGTCGTGTTGACAAATACTCCTTAATTCTGTGGAAAGCCTTTTGGCACTCATCGGTCCACTTGGTCGCGGCATCTTTCTTCAGCATCTTGAAGATCGGCTCACAGATAACTGTGGATTGTGCTATAAACCGGCTGATGTAGTTAAGTCATCCCAAGAAACTCATCACATCTTTCTTGTTCTTGGGAGGCAGTAGCTCTTGAATGGCTTTGACTTTTGACGGATCCAATTCTATTCCCTGGCAGCTCACAATAAACCCCAACAACTTCCCAGCAGGAACCCCGAGTGGACACTTTGCGGGGTTCAGCTTCAGATTGTATTTCCGCAACCTATTGAAGAACTTCCTCAAATCTTCCATATGGTTAGTGGATTTCTTGGACTTGATAATATCGTCATCCACGTATACCTCGATATCCTTGTGAATTATGTCGTGGAATATGGTGGTTATAGCCCTCATGTAGGTGGCCCCTGCATTCTTCAGGCCGAATGGCATCATCTTGTAACAATATACTCCCCACGTCGTAATGAAAGCCGTTTTCTCAGCATCTTCCTCATCCATCCAAATCTGATGATAACCAGCACAGCAATCCACGAATGATTGTAATTCATGCTTGGCGCAATTGTCAACTAGGATGTGTATATTTGTCAAGGGGAAGTCATCTTTCGGACTGGCCCGGTTGAGCTCCTGGTAGTCGACACATACTCTGACCTTCCCGTCCTTCTTCGGCACAGGTACAATGTTGGCTAACCATGTCGGGTACTCAACTACCCGGAGAACTTTGGCGTTGATCTGCTTGGTAACTTCTTCTTTGATTTTCAAACTCATGTCGGGTTTGAACTTCCTGAGCTTTTGTTTTATCGGTGGAAACATTGATTTGGTTTGCAGTTTGTGAGCCACAATAGACGTACTTAGACCAGTCATGTCATCATACGACCAGGAAAATATATCCTCATACTCCTTCAAAAACTCTTTGTATTCTCTCTTTTCTGTCGGTGACAAATGAATGTTTATCCGTGTTTCCTTGACGTTTTCTGAATCTCCCTGGTTGATAACCTCAGTCTCGTCCAGGTTGGACTTAGGTCTGTTCTCAAAATTCTCGATCTCTTTAACAATCTCGTTGGGTATATCATCTTCATCTAAATCGATGTTCGTTTGCTGTGTTGTCTCATTGCATGTCACAGTCATCGATTCATCAAGACAAGTAATAGTAATGATGTATAGATAAAGTAATGAGAGAAAACAATAGCAATAAACATCGGATTCATAAGAGAAATTAGAAAATGCTTTGATAAATTGAATAACTGTTTTGAACATCGAAGATCTTATCGCAGGAATTGAAAAATGCAAAAAGGGAAAATCATTTAGTAAATAAAACAGTAAGTAATGCTTGTTTTAGCCTTGCTACCCCGAGGCTCATCAGGCTTTGGTTGTCCTAATAGACCAGTTCTTGAGGTATATCCCTCTGCTTACAGCCTGTATGGAAGGGCCTTCCTCCCCCTCTTCCTTGAGAATAACACAGCAATCCATATCATCGTCCTCCAAGAACAAACTCCTCATCGCTGCCAGTGCTTCTTCTTCGTCTGACCCATAAATAACGTCGACCTGCCAGAATGTCTGCTCCAAGCGCGGTATCGGTTGCTCCAAAGGGTAATAGGGGACGCGCCAAGGTGGCGACCATTCGTTGAATTCCTGCCATGTGTACTCATACACCAGACCGAAAGTAGTACTATGTATTTTGAGTTTTATGGGCTTCGTGATCCCCTGGAGGTTCTTACCGAGCCCTATGCCTAGCTCGTATCCTCTCCAGTTCAGAATGCTCTCAATCTTGCTATCCCACCACGTGTCCTTGTCAATAGCATTGACCCGTTCAATGTGGTGGTAAGTCCCTCCGCCTAGCTTCCTTCTTCTGTTAATCACTGGGATAGTCTAGCGACTATAAATAGGGTTGCTACCGTCGCCATGAATAATCACCTCTTAGTGGTTCCATTCGAATTTTACCGCCTGATGTAGCATTGATGCTACAGCCCCAACAACATTGATCCAGGGTCATCCCAACAATAGGTTGTAGGACGCTCACACATCTATCACCTGGAAATCTACCTCGAACCATGTCGGTCCCATCTGCAGGCACAGACTGATCTCCCCAATAGTGACCTCTGAGAACCGTCGAAGGCTTTCACATTGATTGATCCATCCCTTATCTCATGCAGCCCTCTACCCAGTTTCTTAAGTGTTATCAACGGGAAAATTTTAAGACTGGATCCTTCATCGATCAAGATTCTTGTGATGAAATGATCTTTGCATTGCACGGTGATGTGCAGTGCTTTGTTGTGCCCCAATCCCTCAGGTAGTAACTCATCCTGATGAAAAGTGATCTTGTGACTTTGTAGTACCTGGCCTACCATATTGTCCATTTCTCCATTAGTGGGATAGCATTTGTATAGAAGGGTGGCGTGGTCGACATCGCCACTGGGATTGGCGCGGCCATTCTTACTTCAAATGGAATGTGTGTTCGGGGTGGCAAGACTGCAACCTCAAACGGTGCCTGTGCATTTGCTGGAGATACAAACTCAACTTCAATCGGCACTGGGGTCTTTGCCGGTGGCGTTGATTCAAACTCGAATGGTATAGACATATTCCCCTCTGTGTCCTCAGATGTTTGAATTTGGACTATGATCGGGTTGAGAGTGAGTGTTGGTTTCTTTGGGTTATCGCCTTCTGCGATCAACCCGATTGACCCCTCGGGATCCCAATCATCTTCTATTTCAATCATGTGGATACCTCCACTCTTATGGTCTGGAAAAAGATTGGTGCGGACGTTCGGAATGGGATCCTTTGCCACAATAATCTTATTATCAATAAGCGACTGTATTTTGTCCTTCAAAGAGAGGCATTCATCGATGGTGTGCCCCTTCATGCCGGAATGGTACGCATAGGATTTGTTTGGGTTAACCCACTGAGAAGAGTTCTCAAGGGTGGCAGCAGGGATAGGTGTGACGTTACCGGCAGCTTTGAGTTTCTCATATAACTGGTCAATGGGCTCATCTATGGCGGTGTACTATTTTGGAGGTCTGCAATCAAAATTGGGACGAGGTCTAGGGATGTTTTGGCGTGCAGGGGGTGATTGGTAGTGGGGAGGATGATAATTGTAAGTGTGGTAAACAAGATCGGGTTGTGAGTATCTGGGTGAAGTAGGTTGGTATGTGGGTGGTGGAGATTGGTAGGTAGGCGGTGGAACTTGGTAAGAAGGTGGTGGTGCTTGGTAAGAAGGTGAGGGTGCTTGGTAATTCGGGGTTGGCTGGTATGTGAGTGGAGGTGTTGGATAAGTTTGGTATTTGAGTAGGGATTTGGCTCTTTCTGCAACAATTATAGCTCCCACGTCTCTTTTCTTAGACACACCATCAGACTGTAAAGCCTTGTTTGTAGCCTGCAAGACTTCAAAATTTGTGGTCATACTGCTTTTAATACCTTCTTCAATTCGTTCCCCTAATTTAATAATGTCGGAGAACTTGTGGCACTCAACCATCATCAACCGTTCATAATACTGCGGGTCCTGAGCCCGGACAAAGAACTTATTCATCTGCTCTTCCTCTAAAGCATGTCTGACTTTAGTAGCTTCGGACCTCCAGCGAGTAGCATACTCGTGAAACATTTCCGTGGCTTTTTCTTTAAATTCTGAATATAGAACACATCTGGTGCGTTTTCTGTGTTGAATCTAAACCTATCCATAAAGTCAGTTGCCATACCTACCCAGTTTGACCATTTCTTGGGGTCTTGGCTAATGTACCAAGACAGCGCATCTCCCTTCAAACTCCTCGTGAACAGCTTCATGCGGATTCTTTCATCCTTCCCTACGGCAACCAGCTTGTCACAATATGTCCTTTTATGGACCCTCGGATCACCAGTACCGTCAAACATTTCGAACTTTGGAAGTTCGTACCCCTCGGGCAGTTCGACATCAGGTTGTATACAGAGGTGTTCATAATTCAACCCTTCAATTCCTTTGGTTCCTTCAACACCCTGAACTGGGCTGGTCAGCTTCCTAAGTTCCTCGGCCAAGTTCTTGATAAGCAAGTCCTTTTCATCAGACTCGGATGTGTGTGGGATAGGCAGAGTGGAGTGGGTCATGGTTTCCACATAGATGGGATTGTCATAGGCGTGGAAATGGTCTTTTACGGGGATCTGAGGTTCTGGGATGAGTAATGGAGTGTTGTTTGAGGTGTGGCAAGCATTGCACTGTGCCGGGAGAGTTTAGTTCTTTGGTGGAGTGGCGTGATGGTGAGGTGCGGGATGATTCTATTGTCTTGGGATATTTTGTGGAGGTGTGGGGTTTTGAGCATTTGGAAAGTTGGCGTCAGGGACGTTAAGGGAAAATGATAGGTTGGCCAGATTTCGGACCTGATCAAGTTCTTCTTAAAATTTCCGCAGTTTTTGTTCCAGTGGTGACATGTTCTCATTCATGACCTGAATACTTCGGCCATCAGTGGCCTCTACCCATTCAATCATATTCTCCTTCCTGGTGCCACTGGATTCTTCCATTTTACTCTTGCCTTTGTTTTGGCCTTTAGGAGGACTATGAGGAGGAGTAGGTAGGGGCCCTTAGATCTTGTGCGATAGGCTGATGATGTCAGAGTAAATGAACTAACCTTTGGGGAGGGGAATAATAAAGAAAGAGAAACAAAAAACAAAAAAGGTAGCCAAGTTAGTGAGGATTATGAAAAATATTGCAGTATTTAAACACATAATGCGGGAATGTAAAGCGTGTCCTAATTTGGGGACCTCTTTGTGCCCGAGGTAGGCCTAGCGACAAGTTGACTTGGAGAACTTAAGATGCTAAATGCCTCATTTTATTGATAAGAAAAATAGACGAATCCCAAAACGACATTTAATAAACGAAAAATAAAAGTCACTAATGGCCATTGGCCTTATTACATCGACAAAGAAAATAAAGACATTCCTATCTATTTGGTCCCAGAAGGACCTTCCCCAGATTCGACATTCCTGCTTCCCTCGAGCAGCTTTCCCAACTCGCGAAGTCCCAGCAACAGGTAGGTTCTGGCTAGATATACTCTTTCAGCTCCCTCAGCCCTTTGACAATTTTCGACTCTTTTGCTAAATTTCTCCCCCAGATCGATTATACCTCGTTCTAAGTACCCCAACCTCTTGTTGGTGCTGATATCCATGTCCTTCCACTCCTCGATCAACTTCTTGTTAGACTCAGGTATCCTCACATTCGCGGATCCTTTTGCGCAGCTGGTTCAACTTGACTTGTGCTTCAGCCCTTTCATCTATAACCCTGTGGCCTCTGACGTACCCTGGCTTGCTCTGACCACCCAGATCCTCTTCTAACCAACCAAGATAAAAAGGAGTACAACCGGCATGATACATGTCTAGCTCGATGGTGTCTTTCTCAAGTACAATCTTGCAGTGCCATAGGTGCTGAGCTTGGCACTTGTGAGGACTCTCATCATTTTGAATGTTTGCTCGAAGATGGCTCATTTTCTCGACCCTAGGTATGACTTGCTTCCTACCTGCTTGTCTCATAACTCGAAGAGGGACGTAAGGGTATGTCCCCCTTAAACCAATCAGTATAAAAAATGATGCATATCGGGATCGAATGATGAACTCATCTGTCGGAAACCACTAAAACATCCATTGGACCTGTTCTTCAGTCAAGTTACCAAAGAGCTCAACCCATCCCTCGGCATTCTCAGGCTGAGGGAACATGTCTGGGATATAATTCATTCACTTCAGGTGATGGAAAGCGATGTGGTCATCCCAAATTCAGCGATGAATGTCTTGTCGGTATTCGCCTATTTGGAGATGTTCCATGAGCCAGAGTTGAAGTAGTAAATTACAACCTTCGAAATGCCTTGCTCCTTGTTGACACATTTCCAAGGCCCGATATATGTCTGCAATGATCATGGGCACAATGCTGAAGTTTTGCCCATCTACCCCTTCCATTAGGGTCTTAGTCACCATGGCCAGTCTTGTATGGAATCTCTCTTTCTTCATTGGAAACACGATCAAACCCAAAACACAAGCCATGAAGACGAACACTCGGCGATGGATGTGTCTCAGGGAGGTGATAGCAAACTCGTCATGGTAGGTACGGTATGATTTGTTGTAGCCGTACCTTTCGTACAAATAATCAAAAGGAATGTACGAATCCTTCAAACATACCAGTTCCGCATTCTTCTTCAGACCCATCATCTTAAGGAAACCTTTGCCTGTGCGGTTCCCAGGCATCAGCAACCCCGGAGTTTCCCACACTAGATTAGCCAGTCCTCCTATCTTTTCTATCAAATGTGTCATTTCAATGTTCCCAAAGCGGAACACGAACCTCTCGCAATCCCAAAACAAAGTAGCAGCCTCTATTATCATTTTGTTAGGCTGGATTTCTAGGAGAGATGGTAGGTTGCCCAGGTGCTTTCTGACAAGAGCTTTGTCGCTAGAGTGTAGGTCCTCCCACCAACTCAGCAGTCTTGGGTAGATGGAGACCATGCCGAATCTGGGGACTTCGTGCCTCATGTTTCTGCAAAGCAAATAAGGTTAGGCCCTTACCCCCACCAGACTCGACTATTTAACGTCAATAATTAGCAGGAAGCATTTAGTTCTCCAAATAAATGCACAGAACGTGATGATGTCCGTTTGGGTTCAGGGAAACCCGGTGGACTTTTGGATAAGGCTATCTTAAAAGTTATCGTGTGGACGACACTTTAGATTGAATAGGTTTTACCATGATGCATGCAACAATACAACAGAGTAAGGGTTTCTATGGGGTTTTAGACTGGTACCCTTGAGCGGACAACTCAAGGGGGAAAGTCACGGAACCGTCGACTGCACCGCTGATCAACTAGTTTTACCGCAAATAAGACTTTCCGAATTTAGGGGTAATAATATAGGAAAAGCGCAACCACTCATCAAGCGTTGCTATAGTATTTGTTTGACATGAGTGGAGTATGAATGTTGAGCATGATAATGCAATAATAAGCATTAAAACAAGTTGTAATGTATTTTCACGTTAAGGAAAGTGGTAAATACAACAGTTATGGTTTAAAGCAGTTACAAAGGAAAACAAAGAGACATGGCAGTTTCGTTTTGTGGAATAAATACTTGAAAGAAATAAACAATTAATTGCACGTAGAAGGGAAGAGGAAAGGGTTCAAGTATTAAACAAAACAAAGGTACAAATTCACAAAACAATTTGAAATGGTAAAAGCCTATAATCTCCAGCAGAGTCGCCATGCTGTCGCGCCCCCCTTTTTCCTCGCAGAGATCGGGTTCAGGACATTTGGGTTGAGGCAACTCTTTCCTTTTGGGAAAGGGGTTTGCATTTTTGGAGAGTCGCCACCTAAATTTTTTAACGGTGCGTTAGGGCACCTAGGGGTTCATTTACAACTACGTTGCTAACCAGAGATAGGGTAAGGACTTGAAATTATCCCAAGGGGAAGGTGTTAGGCACCCCTCAGGATCCACAAGTGTGGTTCCCGGCCAAATGGTTTTTGTGAATTTGTACAGTTTAACAAATAACAAATAAAGGCTGAAGTAAGAGCGGATTTAAAGCATGCATGTGTTTGAAAATGATTATAGAACGACTAAATTTTGAAAAGAGTTATAATATAATATTTAAAGCAAGGGATATCCTAGGTTTATAACAATATGGATCACATCAATGCAATACCCGGTATGACACTCCTCGAAGAGGGGCTACACGTGGTATTAGCGCATCGGTCATCATATCCATATTCTACTCTTTCCCACCCCATGAAGGTATTTAAAGTGCGTGTTGGTCACGAGCTCTATTGCGTGCTATTACCCGCCCCTTCCTATCAGTCCCGAAGGAGGTTAGGACTACTATCCTAAAGGGAAGTACTAGGCAGACCCTCAGGTTTAAAAAGGTGAAATTCTAAAGCGACAAGTAAAGAACATATAGGACTACGGTAATTGGGGAACACATAGGAGCACATAAGAGGCCCAATTTTACCTCCACAGATAATGCACATAATTAGCACGACTCAAAACACATACAAGGCAATATTGTTAATTAGAATCCTAAGACACGATGTCTAGGTGAATTCATAGAATGAACAGACATGCAGTTTTGTTTTTTTTACTTAAAATCCCTAATCAGTTCGCCTACCGATTAAAGAACCTATTAGCATTAAGAAACACACACAAGAGAGAGGCAGGCTTCCAGTTTGAGAAATTTAATCACCTAAGACTTGCCTAGGCGGGGAACAATGTATATTAATTACCAGACTTATTAGAGGAATTATTGCAGATTGTTACCTAAACATGTTGTTCTAGGTTGTTCAGAACACAGAAGCATTACCAGTTTTTTTTAGAGAAAACTGAGTGAGGTTGTTTATACCTTTTATATGCGTTAGTAATTAGACTAAGTGTAGTTGAGCGATTAAGACACTATAACATGATATCTAATGCACAGGTAGGGCAGGATGATTTATATGCAGAATTCCTAAAGAACAGGTTATCTAAATACGCATCATACTCAGTGGTACTAGAGTGTCACATACCAATATTAGGATACTAGAGTGTCACAGACCAGTATTGAGTCTGAACAGTCACAAACATAGTTGGTCACCAAGAATTGATGCCAAGATCTAAACATAATCAGATTCGATGGAGTAGGGGATAGCATACACAGTTACTTATAGGTCCAGGGAAATGTTCTAGACATGTAGTGCAGATTGTAGCATAAAGGAATTATAGCAGGATCATGTGAAGCATACAAAGGGATGTAACATGTTGAAAAAGGGGAAAAAGGGTAAGACCACAAGTATGCAGATAAGTTGCAAGTAGGACAACAAATCCATAAGTAAAAGAAGATCAGAAACAAGATGAATCATAGTAACCAAAGAAACATATTGTTTTGGAGACTTTAAATATAAGTTTGAAACATACCAGTTGAAGACAACAAACACAAAGTAAGAAGTAAGCAAGTAGAATAACTAGTCTTGGCTTCCAGCCGACTAGTAACAGCAAGCAATCAAGAGAAAGAGAAATAGAATGTGTGTGTGAGTAAAGGAGAGTAGAACAAGGTATATGTTCGTGTGTCTTAATGAGAGAAGACCATGCATATATATAGTTTTGAAGACAAGTAGCAAACAGGGTAAGAGTAAAAATTAACCATTAATTAAGGCACTGCGTATCCATTAGTACACAATCAGTATAGGTGTCCCTTAATTGAAGGAATCAAGTTCAAACGGTATTATCAGACAGCAAATAAGGAAAGGTATCATATGTAGATTAGAGGAATATTCAAAATAGTGTAAAATCAGCATAAGTATCCCTTAATTGAAGGGGTTAAGTTCAAACGGTTAGTAGGAAAATAGCAAATAAGGAAAGTTCACATATGTGACATGCATGTGACATATAAGGAAATAATTTCAACCCAGTACAAGCACACAATAGAGGCTAGGTTCACCAGATTCTAATTAAGAGAATAGGAATCAATTAACAACAAATTAATCATGTAACAAGGTAAGAAATAAACTAAGGCCGGAAATTAGTGAAAGTATCCCACAGGAAATCAGCAAGGTTTTCAAATCACAAGGAATCAGGGATTCAAATAATAGAGAATAATAATGATTACTATACACTTCTATGCATGAACTGTAACACCCCGGTCGGTCATTACGTAGAACTTGAATTATAATTACTGTTATTTTCCTGCCATAGGTTGGTTGTACTGTTATTGATGTGTTAGAGTTGGTAGGCTTTGAATCGGAATGGTTGCAGTGATGATTTAGTCACTTAGTCTTTAAAAATAGCCTTAAAATAGGGAAAAAGTCAACTGAGGGTTGACTTATTGGTAAACGACCTCGGAATACGGACTTTATGGCTCGGATAGATTCATTGGGTGATTTGGGACTTAAGAGTGTGTTCGGAATATTTTTGTGATGTCCGGTGTAGAATTAGGCTTGAATTGGTGAAAGTTAGTTTTTGGGGATTTCTGGTCGGCAGTGGAAAATAAGCTATCGGGGTTGGAATGGAATTCCGGAAATTGGAACAGGTTCGTAATGTCATTTTGGATATGTGTGCAAAATTTCAGGTCAATCAGATGCGTTTTGGATAGTTTCGGCATCGTTGGTGGAATTTAGAAATTTCAAAGTTCATAGGCTTGAATTCGATGAGTTTTGGGGTTTTGATGTTTCGAAGGCACGACTAAGTTTGAATGATCATTTATGATGTGTTGGTATATTTGGTTGGGGCCCCGAGGGGCTCGGGATTGATTTCGGATGGTGAACGGGGATTTTGGACTTGGTAAAATACAGCTTCAACTGCTGGTGCTGGTGTAACCGCACCTGCGAAAGTTGGACTGCTGGTGCTGGTGTAACCGCACCTGCGAAAGTTGGACCGCAGGTGCGGGCCCGCAGGAGCGAGCAGAGCTCCGGAGATGCGTATTTGGGAGGTTTAGTGGAAGATCGCAGGTGCGGGAGGAGTATCGCACCTGCGAAGTCGCAGGTGCGGAGAAGGGGGCACAGGTGCGGAGGGCAAGATTTTGTGGGTTCTTCGCAGGTGCGCTTATGTGGCCGCAGGTGCGGAACCACTGTTTAGAGAGTATAGAAACATGCCTTCGCGGATTTGAGCCATCTTTCTCAATATTTCATCTGGGTTTGAAGCTTTTGAAGGGTTTTTGAAGAGGGAATTCGATAGGTCTTCATTGAGGTAAGGTTTTTGGACTATAAACTCAATTATATGTGATTAAAGGTTGGATTAATGGTGAAAAATTAGGGAAACATCAATGCAAAATGGGTAATTAGGGCTTGGGATTAAGAGGCTTTAGATTGGGAATTTGAGGGGTCATTTGGACTCCGATTTCAGTGTTCTTGGTATGTATAGACTCATGGGAGGATGAGGATTCTTGTGGTGGAAATTTTATCAAATTCCGATACGTGGGCCCCGGGGTCGGGTGTGGCCAATTTCGGAATTTTGAGTAATTTTGATAAATTTCGACTGTGTTTCGTTCCTTGGCATATTATAATGGTACAAATCTTATTTTTGGTAGATTTGGAGCACTCGGAGGCCTAACCTAGAGGCAAAGGCACTGTGGACTAGTATTTTTAGTCGGTTTTGAGGTAAGTAACGTTTCCAAACATGGTTCTTTCGAAACCCCGAACTATATGATATATGACTATAATAAAGGTGACGCACATGCCAAGTGACGGGCGGGCGGGCGTGCACCGAGTGATTCGTGGCCTGGCTCATCCCATGGCACCGTCTAGTAGCTATTACAGATTGATGTCCGCACTTCTATTATGTGGTAAACGTGAACATGCTAGAAATCATGTTTAAGTATAAATGCAAAGGCTTCACGCCGAAAATGCTGAGACCCGAGTGGTCGTCTATTACTGTCTCCTCTTGTGATATTTGATTTCATATACTCAGTCCTGTTATAGCATAACATTTAATGCCTCAGTCTCAGAAATGTTTAATTATATGCATATTTATCATTGTTTGGGCTGATTTATACATCTGTGAGCCATATGAGTGAGACTGGAAAGTAATGACTCAGTGAGGCCGAAGGCCTATTATTGAGACAGTTATGAGATAGGACTGCACCGCAGCAATACTGTAATCATGCCTTCGTTGTCTTGATATAGCGCTTGGGCTTATAGGAGCCCCTCCGGAGTCTTTACACCCCCAGTGAGCGCAATTGATATTGAGGGATGGATCTTCCCTGGACATGGATCTTGTCCGAAGTTGATATATGTGAGGGATGGACCGTCCCTGGACATGGATCTTGTCTGATTGTTATATTCCGGAGATGGATCTTCTTCGTGGGGTTGGATTGTCCTTTTTCCTCAGTACTGAGTGACTACGGTCACCGGTGTTATGCATATTTCGGGATGGATCTTCCCTGGGCCTGAGAGCCATATATAGTACTGAGTGGACTTCTGTGGGAGAGTTGTGAGCACTATGTGCATTTCCACACTGTTGATATGTTGCATGTAAAGCATATTGAGATATACCTGGCATATTCTGTTGTTATTTTGTGATAAACTGTGAACATGTCTAAATTTTGTAAGCTAATGATTACAATTATTGAGGTTTAGTCCGTCACTACCTCTCAGCCCATAGTTTGGGTTCGTTACTTCTGAGTTGGTGTACTCACGTTACCCCATGCACCTTGTGTGCAGATCAAGGTTCATCGGGACCCGGTAGCGGTTGCGGATTTGCTGTTAGAGTTTCTTTTGGAGTCTTCGAGGTAGTAGCTGGCGATCGCAGCCTCGTCTTCTCCCTCTTTATCTTCCTGTTGCACTTTATTTTTTACAGACTATGTTGTCTATTCCCATATTTTGACATTCTTGTGATGTAGTAGCTCGTGACTGAGTGACACTAGATCCGGGATTGTAGAACTTAAATTTTGGTTTCAGATATTGTTTCAAACTTCAGATTTATTATTATTTTTATCCGCAGACTTGTTAGAAATGATATTTTACTGGTAATTGCATTTAGCTTAGATAAATTGGGTGGCTTGCCTAGTTCCACGACAGGTGCCATCACGACTCCGGAATTGGGTCGTGACATGAACGAATGGACATAATATACGCAAAGGAATAAGTCAGGGACCCTAGTAGTGAAAACATATGAAATTAGGGATTCGTATGAATTCATAGGGTAAACAGTAATGTAAGCGGAAAATCAAAGAAAACTCTGAGGCATAGATGAACAACATAGGGTAAAACATCATAAAGTTCATGAAACCCAAACACATATGCAAACATTATCACAGACAAAGTCGGGGACTTAGGGTTTAGGTCTAAAATTAGGGATTTCAACACAACAATTCAGATAAGATAGAAAAACTTAAATAAATCGTTAAACACAGTAGAAATCCTAGGATCATACTGAGAATTCATAAAAAAGATCGTTTGAAAGGGGTCATGAAACCCTAGTTTGGAAACGAAGAGCCATTTTAGAGAAAATCAGAGAATCTTTGAGGAAAACAACGAAATAGCTTGAAATATACACAAAATCTATCATGGATCTAAAAGAATCGGAGAGTTTTAAAAGTTAGGGTTTCATAGAGAACCCAGAAAGAGAAGAAAACTTCAAAACATTACTGGTTTAAGCCCCAAAAGCCATAGATCTTACTCGAACGGCCGGAGGTGGCCTGAGAATGGTGAGCACAGGCCCAGGGGGGTAGGAGTGTGAACCCAGGTCTCTTGAAGACCTTAGGGATAGCAACACCGGTCGTAAAGGAGCCATAGGAGGCAGGAGGGTGGTGAGGATTCCATGGCTTCCGGTGGAAAGGTAGCCGGAGAAGAGACTGGAAGTCTCTAGAGAGATAGAGAGAGAGAGTAGAGAGATGAGAGACCGAGTGAAATGAGGGGTTGGGGGGGGTTAGTCTTAGTTAATTATGGTAACTCTAATATGGGTCGTTGATTTAATTTGATCAACGACTCAGATTGGTCGTGGGGTTGGGTCGGGTAGAGATTTAGGTTTGGGCCGGGGTTAATTGGGGCGGTTTAAATCAGATGGGTTGGGGTATTGGGTTCAATTTAGGCTATAATTTAAAATAAAAGTGGTCAATTATTAAATACTCATTAAAATTAGATAAAATAATTAATAAAATAGATAATAATTATATAAAATGAAATTAATGCTACATCAGTGCAGATTAAGGTAATTAGCTAATATTAAAAATATATAAATGACTAATTATCGGATCAAAATAGCATAAAATATACAATTAGGCTATAATTACAAAATAGTTGTAATTATAGCCAAATAATGCCAAATTGGTTAATTTGTGAAATAATTAAATCCTAATAGGATTAAAAATGATATATTGAGCTGGGAAATGTTTTTGAAATGATTTATAATACAATTTACGAATAATTATTGAATATAAAATACTAAATAAATAGGAAAAGAAATTAATAAAAATATGAAAAAATTATGGAAAATATCAATTATTATAAAAAGTGCTTTTGAAGGTATATATGCAAGTTTGAAAATAATTTGAGAAAAAATTGGGTATCAACACCAAGTTCATCATTCCTCTCAACCAAAGTGATCAATATTCTTCTCTCCCCAAATCTTCATAACAATGTCTTCCACACCACCCTATGCTTCATCTTCATCAACCACCCCTGATTACGGTGTCGGTCTTGAAGACACTGGCTCGAATTCTCCATCGATACACAGCTCTCCCTCACAATCTCCAACCAGGTCTTCAACCCCTCAAAACGCCCCAGTTCCAGAACCCATTCCAGAACCCACTCCTTCACCCCAAACTGTTCCAGCCGTTACACCTAGACCTACTATAGCCCCCAGAAAATGTAGAGTGAAAATGTTAGCCAGAAAAACAGTTCCATCTGGTCCTCTTGCCAGGAAATTGAATGAAAAACTTCAAGCCAGTCAGGACCAAGATTCTCAAGCGAGTCCTTCAAATCTGCAAATGAGGAAGAAGCAATTGGTTCATCTGATTCTGAGAAGGCAAATCCTGAAGTTAGGGCTAAACCTGAAATAGCTGAAAACAGGTTTATTTTGATTGGTTCTGTAGTGGACGTGGAAGTACCTGATAGGAGAAGGAAAAAGACAAAAATTGAGAGAGAGGGAGAAGGGAGTTCTGAAAGGGGAACTGGGAAGGAAGGTGCCACTCAGGCAATCTGTGGCCCCGCTCCTGTGGTAGTTGAGGAGGGAGTCAAGGACTTAGGGGAAGCAACTCTGGGGAAGCAGCAACAGGACTGGAAGGTCTACAACATGCAGAGGATGAACCTGGTTCATCCATTGAAGAAACTTTGGCTGACTTGATGAAAAGGTTGGGGGAATCCTACAAACCCAAGAAGAAAAGAACCCCCAAATCCAAGAAAGTTGATACTCCAGTCCCAACCAAGAAGAGAAAGGACTCTTCAACTGCTGATGCTCCTTCCCCTAAGAGTCGTGCTACCAGAAGCACTGTTAGGCAAAGTGAAGAAGAAATGGAGAAAGCTCTGAGAGAGAGAAAGAAGAAGAAAGCTGCCAAGGGTAAGGCAAAAGTTGGGGAGCCTGTTGAGGCAGTTCAGGTTGATGATGATGAGATGGACCTGGTCCATCAGGAGGAACAACCAGCACATGTTGAGGTTGAGACACCAAAGCCCAAGAAAGCCAAGAATTCTTCCAAGAAGTCAGCGTATGTGTCTGCCAAACCCTCAATAGTTGCAAAGAGGACCATGTCTGAGTCAAAGAGAGTAAAGATCGTTGATGATGCTGAATGGAGTGGAGAGGAAGTAGAAGTGTCTGAGGAAGATACAGACAAACTCACGATGTTTGGGAAGCGTACTATTTTATAGGGGAAGCTTTTTAGGGACCTTGAGGAGTCTGGGATAATATTTCTGGTAGAAACGTTGGATGTGCAGAGTTGGAAGGACATAGTCCTTCATCTTGATGGGAGGCTGGCTAGGAATGAGTTGGTGGAGTTTATGGCAAATGCAGTGGTTAAAGATGGAAAAGTGTCTTCTAAGGTACAAGGAGTTGAGATTTCTTTTGATGCAAAGGAATTGGGGGATATACTGCATATCCCGTCCGAGGGGTATGATGACTACACAAGGCAAAGGTGGCCTAGTTTGGATGGTTTGCCTTCAATCCTTCAAATCACAAGGTTTTTCTATGAGAATGAGCAAGAACTGGAGCCCAAGACAGTGTTTAAGAGTGAGATGAGGCCTCAACACAAACTGCTCTTTGAGTTTGTGATCAAATTTCTACTGCCTAGGCAAGAAAGAAAGCACATTTCCAGCTATATGGATCTCACCCTCATGGAGTGCTTGTACAGTGGTAAACAAATCAATTGGCCTGCATTCATCATTCAACTCTTGAACAGGGTTGTGAATGGATCCAAGGCGCATGCTATACCCTATGGGTTCATTCTTACTGTTGTGCTTGCTCACTATAAGGTGCCAGTGAAGAAGGCTGAAATGGCAACTGCTAAGGACTACTTTGGGAAGAACACGCTACTAACCAATGACTACATTGTGAATATTCCTGAGGATGAACCCAGTTCATCCAGGAAACTTCCTGTTAATAGCAAGGTCAGGACGCTTGTGCATGAAGGTGAGGTCAAGGATGCAGAGATCCTTCATTTGAAAACTCGCCTTACAGAGGTTGAAGCTGAGCGGGATGCTCTCAAAGCTGAATTAGCTAAGGAAAAGGAGAATAATGAGGGTGTGCTGCAACAAATACTCTCCCTTCTTCAAGCCAAGAACACAACCTCTGCCCATTCCCAGCCTTAGGTGTCCAGTGCCTCCAAAACCCCCCTCTATGACCCAGTTTGGGATTGTCTGATTCTGTTCTGTTTTTGTTGTTTCTTCTTGCTCATGGTTGTGGCTGTCTCTATTTCCTTTTTGTGTATGGTGCCTGAACAATTATCCAACCAATGAATTTTGCTATTATGTTATTGATTTTTTCTTAGTTTCTTAAATAGCTTACATTTGTTGGTTTCTTTTGATGATTAATTCATGCTTTGCACCTGCAGTTGCCTCAATGGCCATGAGTAATTGTTAATATTCTGGTAAGTTTATCATTTTGCACCTCTTCGATGATGCCAAAAGGGGGAAGATATGTGCTTTTCAAAATTTGTGATGTTTATAACCTAATGAACCTGGTTTCTCCATGATAAATTCTTAATGCTATAAAAAGTGTCTATGTTGGATTGAAGTATTTACAGGGTTAAGCACATAGTTTGTCATCATCAAAAAGGGGAAATTTGTTGAATCAAGTCACTGCATGGTTTTGAAGAATAACAAATGACAACACAGTTGAACCAGGTCCATCAGGTCAAACATAGTCAAGCAGACCAACTGGCACGAGAAGAGTCCAGGCGCAGGAGATAAACATTATCTCTGAATTAAGGGGTTATCTCCCAAGCGAAAAGGTTGCAAATTGATAAGGAGATGGATTTCGCATTCAGGTAGGACAGAATCAAGATAAAGGAAGATCAAGGAAGTTGAGATAAACTCAAACTATTCCACGAAGGAAGAATTGCATCAGAACTGAACAACAACATCTCAACTACTGATTCTATAAATTGTTGAAGCATTCCTGCTGAAGAATCGCGCACAAACACAGAAGTGAAACAAGAATTGAAAGCAAAATTACCAAAGCAATTTTGCAAGCAGTTCGTGTGAAGAATCCTTGTGTGACTCAAAGGCTACTTGAACCAGCTCGAAGAACCAGTTCCATCTGTTGTCTTTTGAGTTTAGTTGTTTGTAGTAGGTGATTATACATTGTATCTTTCAGCTTTATCTAGAAGCAATTGTAATAGGTACATAGTGTTCAAGTTAGAGTCAACTTTAAATTTGTCGCAATTAGCTTGAGGCTAGTTTGCCACAAAGGGATTAGAGTTAGTCCTTAGATTTACAAAAGAGTTTATTTTGTAAATGATGTTTGGCTCATTGACATAGTGAAGAGTTTGGGAAAATCCTACTGGGAAGTAGGTCGTGATTTTTTCACCTTTTGAGCCAGGTATTTTCCACGTAAATTTGTTGTGTTCTTTTATTTCTGCAATTACTTTTCCGCAAATTGTAGAAGTTGGAACACCTAGAAGAACATGGTTCTTCTATAGAGACTGCACTCGAAAATTGGACACCACACAAATTACCCCCTCCCCTCTCTTGTGTGGTATTGACGTATAAAACATCATCTTGTCAATTTTCTACGAGAAGGAATTTGAAATTGAGGTATTGTGACTCCTATAAACTTCTTAAATCCTTCCTTTTCAACAAAAGTAAATGGCAGTACATTCAAAATTATCACTTGAGCTAAAGCTCTCCGACTAAGTGCTTGATCAAAGTTTCAAGTGGTACGCACCCCTTCATTTGCCCCATTTGAAGCTGGTAGAAAACTTAGTTGTGTTTGACTATTTTTCATGTTACGGTGCATTTTGGGAAACTTAGTGAGATGATTGTTCATTGATGTAGTACCATTACCTTTCGTAGCAGGTGCATAAGTTTTTTTACAGTACTTACATTTTGCTCTTTTAGCTCCACTAGGATCATCATACTTCTCAAAATAGTTCCAAGCATCATATCTAGGTCGCATGACATTCCTTTTCTTTGGAGTTTCATCAGAACGGAGACATTCAATGTTAGGTATGCTATCATTTGAACCCCCACCTTCACAGGCTTCGCTTACCCTACTTCCATTTTCTTCCATCTACAAAAATGAATACATGCAAAATAATAAAATACTGAGCTATAATAATGTGAAAAATGAAGTTAAAGGAGGAGACAAAAACAAGCACAAAATTAAATTAGGAGACGGAAACAATAACCGAGCAAGGAGACAGAAAATGGACATCAAATTCAAGAGTCAAGACTTCTTTCAACAATATTGATGTACCTTTAAGTCTTTAACTACAAATTTTAGCAGAATAATTTTTTTTACTAAAACGAGAGAAAGAAGAGAAGATCGGCGAGGACAGAGAACAAAAAAGAAGAAATGAGAGAAATATAATAAAAATTAAGCTTACCGGCATAAGAAATTAGACGACAATGATGGAGCCCTAGCATATTTGGGAAATGCACCAGTATATCAATGGTTGTGATAGAGATTGGAGAGAACTGAGAAGAAAAGGAACCCTAGCATATTTGGGAAAAACTTAAGAATGAGAAAAGCTGCCCGATTGACCTTAAGTCTTAAGCCTAGCGTATTTGGTCAATCGGGTTTGGGCCTAGTATTTGTTAAGAGTGGGAAAAGCTTAAGAGTGGGTTGTCTTTGATGGAACTTAAAATTAGGCCTAATATTTGATGGGCTTAGCCTATATATAGTTTAAAGAATCCATTTACTAATAATTCGGTTTTTTGGTTAACCGAACAAAATAAATCAATAACCGACGACCGAACCGAAAAACTAAATTTTAAAATTTTTAAATTGAAACCGACCAAAAAGACCGAATAACCAAAACCGAAATAAAAATAAATTCAGTTCGGTCGGTTTCTTCAGTTCTAACTGATATATGCCTACCCCTAAGTCTAAGTAAGGCAAAAATCTTCTCTTTTCGGTAAATGTCGGTCTGCAGTTAATATCAAACGGGATTTGCCCCATAATATCTGGTTGAGGGCGGATATTACGGTTCCTGCTCATCGTGCTTAACCGTTTCTCTTTTTCCTTAGTGCCGGAACTTTACTTGCCTGGATCCTATGTTCAGCTGTGGCCGATTCCGGATGCCCTGATCGTCCTCCCCGGGCTCCGCAACAAGGAATCCTTCGGCTCCACTCGAGGTTGCGTCAGATCATGCTTCCCTCTCATTTCTTTACTGGAAAATCATGAATAACATTATCCCTAATTTTACCCGTACACACTTCTCTTGTTTTACAATAACCTATAAACCCATTATTGGGATGCCTATGTTCTTTTTTTCTTTTTTCTTTTTTCTTTTTTTTTTCCCCACAGAGAACTATGAATCAATAAGAGTAATTATAGAAAAGAGAGGTAACACAAACCAATTTTCAAACTTCCATTAACAATCACAAAAAAAATGTATACATTGAATACTCGTATAATTATTAAAATTTGGTTGAGAAAGAAAAAATGTTTTTTCTCTTTCATCTCAAAAATGAATACATTGCTTATTGACACGCCTTTCTTCTTTGTCTCTTGGTGCAGTCTTCAGCTTGCTTTCCCTACATTATGCTTCGTATGTGAAATTTAACTCCTTTAAAAAAGGCCTCTCCATTTTTAGCATTTTGGAAGATCCTTAGGAGGTGGCAAAAGGGACTCATTTGGGCCTTTGCCATTATCTACAAGCCATGCCATTTTCAATCCCCATGTTGTGTGTATCTCTAGATGACAATGCATAAACCAAACTCCTGCAATTTCAAATATAATTAAAATACACTAATAAGATGAAATATTTTTAAACTTTAAGTTAAATATTAGGTGTGCGAACAAAGTTTCACATTCTTAACTGAAAAGATTATGAATCTACATAAAAAGTGGAGTGAGGGGTTTTGAGTAAAACCGTGAGGGCTTGGTACAAAGCGGACAATATATCATTATATTAAGAGTATCTTTGGGCCATTTTAGCCCAATAATATATCTAACAAACAATGATGTATATACCTGGATTGTCAGCACGAAATCTTATAGCAACCCATCCTCCAGCAGGAACACCAACTGTATTCCTTTCAACAGGATCCACAAGATTGAAATTCTTAGGATCTGTTTTTGGATTAAAATTTCCTATGCCTTTACCCACTTGGAAAAAATTAAAGCCATGCAAATGGATTGGATGGTTCTCAGGGGCTATAATTCCAGTATCCTGCAAAACTAATTGAACTGTATCGTTATAACGCAACCTATAAACCTTAGTCCCATTCATCGTCGCCAAATTAGTTGGTCCTGTTCCCGTATAGTTGAAAGCAAAAGGCGGATTCCCTGGAAAATCTGTCGTGAAAACTCCTTTGATTCCGAAGAAATGTGCTTGTAAAAGTGCAACCGTTGGCATAACAAATGTAACATTGTTTACACTAGCCACAACTCTGCTTCCATTACCTTGTTTACAAGTTGGGCATGGATTAACTCCTAAACCTACCGTGAAAAATAAGGAATGATCAATTTTTTTGGGAACAATAGCAGGGTATTTTTTGGAATTCAGGCTTCTTAAAGAATCAAGAAAAGTGTTGGCTACAGGGGTGGCATTTTTAGGTGGGGTACTAGTAAGTGAAATGTGGTTATTTCCTTGTGTGCCAGAATAATGTAAAGTGGCTATTGCTGTAACATTGTCAACAGCAATTGGTGCATCCATAAAAGGTGAAGCAGCAACCATGTATTTTCCAGAACCTTGATTGGCAGTGACAATTACATTTGTTGTTTGGCCGGGAGCAATTACAATTGTGTCTGTTTTGAAAGGTTTAACGTAAGTGGCATCAACTTCAACTACTGTCATTTTATGGCCAGCAATTTTGAAAAAGAGTTCTTCATTGAGCGCAGCGTTGATGACTCGTAACATGTAGGTTTTTCCTGGATCAACATTCAATTTGTATCCACCTGCATATAATATGGTCCAAAAATGTTAGTAATACTTTTTCCTCTTTACCAAATATTGGGGTGTGCTTAATTTCCTTTTTTTCGATCAGTATATAAAAGTTAAACTCGCATAAGTATATATTACCTTGTGACGGGCAATTTGAGACGGGTCCCGGATGACCATTAATGGTATGAGCATCAGAAACATTAGGGGCTAATCCTGATTTTATGGCCTCATTAATCACAGCTTCGGTATCAGATTTCCACCATTCAGCTGCATAAAATCATCAAAATCAGTACATAAATATTTCAAGAAAATAAAGATAATACTTTGGTTTAAAGAAAATTAATGTTATTTTACCTAGGACTACGACAGCTTCATGGTTGGGTTTAGGGAATGGATAAGGCACACCAAGCTTAGGCAGGATAACAATTGCACCATGAACAGTGGCCCTTAGCCACAAAATATGAGCATGCCAAAATAGTGTACCCCTTTGACCTGTAATAGTGAAGTTATACACATAGTTTTGCCCTGCCTGAATTGGACATTGTGTGATGTATGCTGGTCCATCTGCCCAACCTGTTCTAAGTTGTCTAATTCCATGCCTGTAAAAAATATATATAAGTTGTGGTCGTACTTTAATCTATTGTAACAGGTAATCTGTCTTATTTTTTAGGTAATGAAATTCGTCTACTTTTTATGGACAACTACTTATAATTATCTTTTGAGTGATAAATTAATAGGCAGGGGCGAAGCTAGCTAGGTGGAAGCAAGGGGGTTCGATGAATCCCTTTCATCAGAAAAATTATTTTGTGCTAATACGTAGAAATAAAACAAAGAAGAATTAACCTAAATAACCGTCTACCCGACAACTTAAATTAATAAAAGGGTAAAATATATAATATATGTATAATCCATGTATAGTATATGAGATGACTTACCAATGGATAGAGAGATTATACTTGACATGGTTAACAACTTTGACAAGCACTGTGTCACCTTCCCGAGCATAAATTGTAGGTCCTGGAAATTTTCCATTGACAGTAACAATGGGCTTTGAGGAACAAAGGCGAGTCGTGTTCTTCATTACCACCTGCCATGCAACAATTTTACATTATTATAGTTATGAATTAGAGTATAGAATTTTAGATTTTTTTTTAAAAAAAATTTGGTTAAAAAGTCACTGTGTTGATGTATAGTTGACAAATTATTTTGATCGTAAAATTAATGATTTTGCTCGTCTTTGGCGTCAACTGATTTGTTTTTATAGACCAACCACCTTTGTTAATTGGAACTTTATTTTACCTAATTTTGTTGCCTTAGAGTTGGAAAAATCTACTTAACAGTTAACAGAGCCAATCACTCTGGGTTGATAGACTTTGTGACAGTTCGTTAATAGTCGGATGGAAATTTTCTGGCTTTCCTTATTTTATATTATTGATAAGGCAAAAGAGAAGGAGAAAATTCTTTTTCTCTAGAAGAAAATAGGATCAATATTATTCATTTCAAGGAACTTATAATAAAAGATGATTGAATGTAAAACTTAAGTTATTTATTGTTAGAAAAATTGATACTGAAAGAAGAAGAAGAAAAATACTCCATTTAATTATAAAAGCACTTAATTAGACACATGCATGCAGAATGCTTTCTCAAAAGATTGTTTCTTTAACTTTGGATATATATATATAGAGAGAGCAGATCTTAGGGAATATGAAGCTTGTTATAACACTTACCTGAAGTTGGTTGTGATTTTTTTAGATGGAAATAAAGACTTTTGAAATTTTTAGACGAAAATTTTAAAGTTAAATTATTTTTAAATATAAAAATATGACAGATAAAAAAGGAAAGCGTGCCACGTCAATAGAGACAGGGAGATAAGTATATGAAATTATCCAACATTTGTGACTGGTAATATCAAGAAACTTGCTGATGCAAGAAGGTAATTAACCACTCATTCATAAGGAAAAAAAGAAATAGTAGTGGTAGAAGTAGTAAAAGTGCTAATAGTACTCACATTGAACTTATAATGTCGAATCCTGCATTCAGCGACAAGAGGAAAAAGGCAAGCTGCCAATACTATGAAAAGGCGAATCCAAGAGTTCATTTTTGTCTCTTTTCTTGAAATAAGTGCTATAGGGATTGAATTGAAGTGAATTTTCTATTTGATTCTGATGTCTCGATCGTAATGTTGTTTGTATTCAGGAATGACCTGCCAACGCAAATATATATATGCATAGTTGAAAGTGCCTTAATTTGCTGTTGTGTCTTCATTTTCTTCAGTTAGGTGAGATGGATGTTTTGGGGTCATCTCTACTTCTTCTTGAACAACAATTTCATTTCTTTTATGCAATTTCCTCCCTCAATCATTACTTGCATTTTACATAAAGTTCTAAACTCTGTGGACCATCATAAATTTGCTAGTTAAGCATTGTTTATGTGAGAAACAAAGTTCCTTTGGGATTTAATAATTGTCTTAATTAGTTGGGTAATTAATTTATATTCATAACTATCTAAAAGCTAATATCAACTAAATTAGAATTAAGGCGTAATTGAATGAACTATATATCTAAAAGCAATCTATGATGCTTGGTGGTCTTCATGTCCCACATGCAACTGAATAATTAATTCAAGGTATGAAAATTTCAGTAATTTTATAATATGGTTGTTTAAAACGTAACTCAGCAAACTGGGAACTGCATGCATGGGATGAAAATGGCTTCTCATGAAGATTATGTACTTTGCCCGTATAGTTTGCTACGTCAAGGTTTTTGACGGTCGATTTGACTAAAATAAGGCATGATAAATTTGTCTAAGACAATTCATACTTATAACCACATGTATATTACTAAAAAATTTAAAAATTATAGCTCAATATATAAAAAGAATTTCTTCAAAGCTTTCGGTTTATGTTTGATACAATGGATTATTAAAACCAAGGGCGGATCTACCTTTTCGGGTATAGGTTCCCAATAACTCGATATCTTTTGCCTGAATCATGCATTTGTATTGAGAAATTAACACATTTTAATTGGATTCCTTACCTTGGGATCAAGTTGGTTATTGGGCAGTGAAAATAGTAACATGTGTCCCTGACTCTATTTCAGTAATAGGATCACCTCGAATTATTGCACGAAAGAGCTAGTGCGCTTCGGATACAATTTGATCCTTCTACGGCCAAATCTTAATTTATGGAAAGCCTTCGATGGCTTCCGTATGAAAAAATAAACTGTGGCACAATTAGTTCAAAGTCTTTCAGAAGCGAATGCTTTGGGATGTTCTATTCTTGTAGCAGCCACCGCTTCGAATCCGGCTCATCTACAATATTTTGCCCCATATTCTGGGTGAAGCAGCCAGTTGACTGCCTCCTTCCACTCGGCCTTTCTTCGATGAGTGAATAAGGTCTTGTTGAACCAAATCACTGCATGGTTTTGAAGATTGACAAATACCTACCCAGTTGAACCAGGTCCATCAGGGCAAACATACTCAAACAGACTCATTGGCACAAGAACCGTTTATGCACAGGAGATAAACATGATTGTGAATTATCCATGAACTAAGAGGTTGTCTCCTAAAGCGAAAATGTTGCAAACTGATAAGAGGTTAGAGTTCGAGTTCAGCAAGGACAGAAATAAAAGCAAGAAGTTGAGATAAATACAAACTCTTCCACTAAGGAAGAGTTGCATTAGAACTAAACAAAAACATCTCAACGACTGACTCTATAAAGTGTTGAAGCATTCCTGCTGAAGATTTTACGCACAAAGACAGAAGTGAAACAAGAACTGAAAGCAAAATTACCAGAGAAATTTTGCAAGCAGAATCCTTGTGCGACACAAAGGCTACTTGACCAGCTAGAAGAACCAGTTCCATCTGTTTGTCTTTTGAGTCTAGTTGGTTGTAGTAGGAGATTTAATATTGTATCTTTCAGCTTTATCTAGAAGCAAATTGTAATAGGTACACACTGTTCAAGTTAGAGTTAACTTGAAGTTGTCGCAATTAGCTAGAGGCTAGTTTTCCACAAAGGGATTAGAGTTAGTCCTTAGGTTTACAAAAGAGTTTATTTTGTAAATGTTGTTTGGCTCATTGTCATACTGAAGAGTTTGGGAAAATCCTACTGGAAAGTAGGTCGTGGTTTTTTCACCTTTTGAGCCAGGTGTTTTCCACGTAAAATTGATGTGTTCTTTAATTCTGCAATTACTTTTCCGCAAACAGTAGAAGTTGGAACACCGAGAAGAACCAGGTTCTTCTATAAAGACTGCACTCGAAAAATTGGACATTACACAAATCACCCCCCTTTTGTGTGGTATTGACGTATAAAACATCAATTGGTATCAGAGCAGGTTATCCTTGAAATAGCTAACACCTTGGAAAAGATCAAAATGAGTGCACCACCTAGAAACTGGGAGGGTCAATCAACTGCAAGGCCACTACTCTTCAATGGCCAGTATTACTCCTGGTGGAAGAAGAGGAAGAAGGACCACCTGGTTGGAGAAGACTATGAACTCTGGGACATAGTCACTGATGGTCTTCTAGCCACCATGAAGAAGACTGCTGAAGGAGTAGATGTACCAAAAACTAAGGCTGACTACACTGCTGAGGATCTGAAGAAATGGGAGAAAAGTGTTAAGGCCAAAAAGTGGCTAGTTTGTGGACTAGGTCCATACGAGTACAATAGGATTCAAAGTTTCACCACTGCCAAAGAAATCTGGGATACCTTACAAGTAGCCCATGAAGGAACACCTCAGGTGAAAAGATCAAGAGGTACTCTACTATGCTCTCAGTATGGAAACTTCACTATGAAAGAAGGAGAGACAATCCAAGAGATGTACACAAGATTCACAACTTTGACAAATGAACTTAAATCTCTTGGTAGAGTCATTCTTGAAGAGGACAGGGTAGAGAAGATCCTGACAGGGGTCTTGCCAATTTCCTGGGAAAGTAAAATCACTGCTATCCAGGAATCCAAAAATATGGCAACCCGCATGTTAGACGAGCTAATTGGAAACCTTACTGCCTATGAACTCAGAAGGAAGACAATGAAAATGGATGCGCCAAAGAAGGAAAGGAGTCTAGCACTGAGAATCACTGAGGGAGCAGATCTGGAAGAAGATGAGATGACCATGATTACCAAAGAATTCAGAAACTTTCTCATAAGGAAGAAGGGCATCTCTAGAGGAGGAAACTAAGACAAAGCAAAAGCTCCAGAAAGGCCAACCAACGAGGGATGCTACAAGTGTGGAAAGACTGACCACCTTATCAAGAATTATCCTCAGTGGAAAGTGGAATGGAAAAAAGAGAGATTTGAAAGAAGGAACAGGAAGAAGGAACCGGTCCAACCCAAGAAAACCACAACAAAAGTTATAGTTGTTGCTTGGGGGGAAAGTTCAGATGAAGAATCAGAAGATGGTGAGAATGAAGATCAGGTGCTCATGGAAATTGGAGAATCTGATGAGGAATCATATGAAGAACTAGAGGTAATTATCTCCCATCTCAAAAACAAAATAAAGTTCCTATCTAAGAAAAAACTCTCTGAGTTGCTACTTGATTTCATGGATGATTCCAAGAAACAACCAAAGAGAAGGAACAACTCTCTACAGAGTGTGCGATGATAAAAGCAAAATGCATGAACCTGGAAATCAGAGTAAGTGAATCTGAAAAGAAAAACACTGTCTTGATGAACCAGGTTCATCCACTTGAAACTGATATTCTAGAGCTAAAATCTGAAAACTTAAAATTAAAGCTAGGATCCAGTAAAAATATTGTTGATCATTCTCATATCATGTTAGAAGAAAATGTGGGAAAACTAAAAGATAAGATGTATGCCAAGGATGAACAGATAAGGACACTTAAAGAAGAACTTGGTAAAGTCAAACATGAGTTAGATCGAACTTGTAAATGGAATAAATCCTCTGATGCCTTGACATGGCTTCAAGAGAATCATAGTAGCAGCCGGAGAGGGCTTGGCTTTGAGAGTCCATTGCCCAAGTGGGATCCCAAAATCAAGTATCTCCCTCTCCCTGAGAATAAAATCTGCACCCACTGTGGTAAGACTGGCCACTACAAATTTGAGTGTACTGCAAAAGAGCAGGCCAGTCAAAGAAATGAGAGTTTTGTTAAAAAGAAAAACTGGTTACCAAATTGGGCCAGAAAAAGCTTGATTCATCCATTCTCTCATAGAAAAGGACCCAAACTAGTTTGGGTTCTTAAAACTAACCCCTGATTTCTTTTTGTAGGTTCAAGTGAGAGGAAGCAGCCAAATTTGGTATTTGGATAGTGGCTGCTCAAAGCATATGACAGGGAACAAGGAACAGTTCCTTTCACTTGAAAGCCTCAAAGGAGGAAATGTCTCCTTTGGAAACGGAAAGAAAGGTGAAATTATTGGGGTTGGCAAGGTAGGTAAGGATGACACACGTTCCATCGAACATGTGTACCTGATAGATGGCTTGAAATATAGACTGATCAGTGTGTCACAATTGTGTGACAGAGGTAACCTTGTTGCTTTCACTTCCACAAAATGCTTTGTGATCAACCTGCTTACTGACAAGATTGTTTTGCAGGGAAAGAGAATGAATAATATCTATGTCATAGACTTGTCCACACTGTCTGAAAATGAACTCACTTGCTTAAGTGTGTTGGATAGTGATCCCCTCCTTTGGCACAAACAACTTGGTCACGCAAGTCTAAATCAGCTTAACAAATTAATCTCTAAGGACTCTGTGGTAGGGCTTCCTAACATTAAGTTCAAGGAAGACAAAATTTGTGAGGCATGTGCAAATGGTCAGTACCACCAGGACGTTGGAACTGGTTCATATGGACCTATGTGGTCTTATGAGAACTCTGAGTAGAGGTGGTAAGAAATATGTAATGGTGCTAGTTGATGACTATTCAAGGTTCACTTGGACCTTATTTCTGACATCTAAGGATGAATCATTTGATATGTTCACTTTATTTGTTAGAAAAACGCAAAAACAGTTAGGAAATCAACTAGCATCAATAAGATCTGATCATGGTACTGAATTTGAGAATGCAAAGTTTGCTGAGTTCTATGATGAACATGGTATAAATCACAAATTTTCTGCCCCTAAAACCCCACAGCAAAATGGCGTTGTCGAAAGAAAGAACAAAACTCTTGAAGATATCGCTAGGACCATGCTTCTTTCTAGCAAACTACCCCACAACTTCTGGGCAGAAGCAATAAAGATTGCATGCTACATAATCAATAGATGCATGACCAGGTCACTGGTAGAGAAAACTCCTTATGAATTACTTAAAAGGAGAAAGCCCAACATATCCCACCTTAGGGTTTTCGGATGCACGTCCTTTGTGCACAACAATGGAAAAGATTCCCTAGGTAAATTTGATCCCAGAAGTGATGAGGGAGTATTCTTGAGATATTCATCACATAGCAAATCTTATAAAGTGTATAATAAAAGAACTATGTGTGTAGAAGAGAGTGTGCATGTTGTCTTTGATGAAACTAACACTCTTTCTGAGAGACAGGAACCAGAAGATGAGGAGCTTGGACTGGTGAGAAGCAGTGAACACATTGAAGCAAATATGGAAGATGGACCAGGTCCAACTACCCCAAGCAACATGACAAGGGGGAACTCAACAGCAAATTACTCTAGACCTTGGCCCTGATCATATTCCACAACAACAAGACACCATGGGATCATATAGAGGTGAACAATTGGTGCTCAAACCACACAGATATCAGAGTTCTCACCCTCTTGAGAACATCATAACAGATTTGACATCTGGAATCAAAACAAGATCCTCTTTGAAAAATCTGTGTGCGTTTGATGCCTTTCTATCCTTGATCGAACCAAAGAACATTGGTGAAGCCCTACAGGATGCTGACTGGGTAAATTCCATGCAAGAAGAGATGAATCAATTTGAAAGAAGTCAAGTATGGCACTTGGTACCCAGACCACTAGACAGATCAGTGATTGGCACTAAGTGGGTCTTCAGGAACAAGCTCGATGAGGATGGAAATGTTACAAGAAATAAGGCCAGACTGGTTGTCCAAGGATATAGTCAAGAAGAGGGAATTGACTATGATGAAACCTTTGCCCATTTGGTAAGACTGGAGGCAATTAGACTTCTTATAACATTTGCAGCACACATGAAATTCACTCTCCATCAGATGGATGTAAAGAGTGCTTTCCTGAATGGCTATCTGAAGGAAGAAGTATTTGTCAAACAACCTCCAGGTTTTGAAAGCGAGGAGTCACCTGGCCATGTATACAAACTTGACAAGGCTCTGTATGGTCTCAAACAAGCACCAAGAGCATGGTACGAGCGACTATCAAAATTCCTGCTAGAACATGGATACAAACGAGGTAAAATTGACAGTACCTTGTTCTTAAAGGAAAAAGGTAAGGATCTCCTGATTGTGCAAATATATGTGGATGATATCATATTTGGGGCAACCTCTGAGAAATTAAGTAAGGAATTTGCTATACTTATGGGGAGTGAGTTTGAGATGAGTATGATGGGTGAGCTGAACTTCTTTTTAGGCTTGCAAATCAAGCAAAACTCAAATGGAACAATGATCTATCAACAAAAGTATGTGAAAGAATTTCTCAAGAGATTTAAAATGGAAGCCCCAAAGAAAATAGACACCCCCATAGCCACAGCTACAAAATTAGATGTGGATGAACCTGGTTCATCCGTTGATCAGAATCTCTATAGAGGGATGATTGGGTCTTTATTATATCTCACTGCTAGGAGACCTGATATAGTGTTCAGTGTAGGACTGTGTGCTAGATTTCAGGCAAATCCAAAGGAGTCCCATCTAACTGCAGTCAAGAAAATTCTGAGATATCTGAAAGACACTACTGATTTATGCCTTTGGTATCCTAAAGGTAGTAATTTCGACCTTGTAGGATATGATGCAGATTATGCATGTTTCCTGATCGACAGGAAAAGTACTTCAGGCATGGCTCAATTTTTGGGCTCTTTCCTTGTGTTTTGGGCCACCAAGAAACAAAAACTCAGTAGCCTTGTCTACTGCTGAGGCTGAATATGTGGTTGCAACCTCATGTTGTGCTCAGTTGCTATGGATCAAGCAACAACTCATGGACTTTGGTATAGATATTGTATGCATTCCTATTTTCTGTGACAACACTAGTGCAATTAGTATGACGAAGAACCCGGTTCATCATAAAAGAACTAAGCACATAGATGTTAGACACCATTTCCTAAGGGATAACTAGGGGTGTTCATAAAAACCCGAAAAACCGAACCAAACCGACTATAGGTAGCTATTTCAAATTTATTATTACACCTATATATATGTATATGTTTATACAAAATTTCAAAACTTTTATGGTGAATGTTAATCGTTTGCACTTTTAATATAATTCTTTACCTTTATATTCTAGTTTGATTGGTAGTTTTCTTTTATTAAGTGTAAGAATCCATTTCATGTATAAAAAAAAATATTTTTAATTGAGTCCTTAAATTATTCATCACTATTTGATGTTATTTGATTCAATTATCATCAATATATTTTAGTAAATAATAGATTTCTCAAAGGGGAATTGATTTGATAGTGTCACGTTGAAAATGTGATCGCCGGAATATGTGTGTGGTAGTGTATGTCTTATATTTAAGAAAAAGCTGACAAATAACCGAAAAAACCGAAAAATCGACATAAACCGAATCGAGAAAAAACTGATTTAATTGGTTTGGTTTGGTTCTAATATTTGAAAAACCGACTTACTTGGTTTGGTTTATTTTTAGGGAAAAACCGATCCGAACCATGAACACCCCTAGGAATAACTATGAAAAAGGAATGATCTCAATTGAATTTTGTGCTACTGACAAATAAATTGCAGTTATCTTTTCTAAAGAACTTAGTAGGGAGAATTTTGAGAGAAACCGGCTTGAATTAGGAATGTTTAAGATCTCCTAGTTTAAAAAAAATGAAAAAAACAAATTGGCTAGAAACACCAAAATAGGTAAATAACCAGACTAATCATTGCTCGATATCATGTATTTAATGCCATACTCTCTTGCCATGTATTAATATGATTCCGTGGTTGCTAATGATATTTTAATATCTTTGTAAATTGAGGAAAATTAAGGATTTTAACACGATGAACCTAGTTCATCGCTGTTGATTCATATAACTGACAAGGCACGTGCTCATCTCCATACACTTATTGAAATAATCATAGTCACACATGAGCAGGACTCTATCTATATTTGGTTCAATTCAAATTCTCAGTACTTATCCCAAAATGAACTCGTTCCAAGGAGTCCCATCGTATCTTAATTAGCCTAGATTTAGGGAGTCCTAACCGTCTAATCAATGACACTCCTATAGCGATTAGACTCCCACTTGATTAATAATTCTGCCCGTTGAACAATTAATAGCCACATCTTTAAAAGGCCATCATTACCTCCCCTCTTCATAACATAACCTCCGAACCAAGTTCATCATTCATCTCATATCAAAAACTGATCACCTTTCTTCTCTCCCTAAACGTTCATAACAATGTCTTCACCACCTCCTGCTTCATCTTCATCAACCACCTCTGGTTACGAGGTTGGTCTTGATGACTCTAGTTCTAATTCTCCATCAATACACAGTTCCCATTCTCCAGCCAGATCTTCAACCCCCCAAACACCTCCAGTTCTTGAATCCACTCCTGAACCTACACCTAACCCTACTCCAGCCCCCAGGGCACGTAGAGTGAAAGTTTTGACCAGAAAATCAGTGGCTTCTGGTTCTCGTGCCAGATTTTTAGAGGAGATACTTCAAGCTGACAAGGTCCAAGACTCTCAATCCTTCAGTGAGTCTTTCAAATCTGCTAATGAGGATGAAGCACTTGGTTCATCTGACACTGAACAAGGTAATCTTGAAGTTGGGTCTGCAACTGCTACTACTGAAAACAGATTTGTTATGGTTGGTTCGATTGTGGATGTAGAGGTACCAGATAGGCGGAGAAAACTTGGCAAAAATAAAAATCTTGAAAGAGAGGGAGAAGGGAGCTCAGTAAGGGGATCTGGGGAGGACGGTGTCACTTTGGCTATTTGTGGCCCCGCTCCTATGATTGGTGAAGAAGGAGTCACAGATTTAGGGGGAAGCATTTCTAGGGAGGCAACAGCAGGTCTGGAGAGTCTTCAACAGTCAGTAGATGAACCTGGTTCGTCTATTGAGGAGACGTTGGCAGAGATGCTAAGGAAGTTAGGGGAGTCCTATAATCCCAAAAAGAGAAGAACTCCTAAGTCTAAGAAGGTTAATATCCCAGTTCCACCAAAGAAAAGGAAAGCTTCAATATATGTTGATGCTCCTGTCCCAAAGGTTCGTGCTACTAGAAGTGCGGTTGACAAGGAGAAGAAGAATTGGAAAGGGCTCTGAGAGAGAGCAAGAAGAAGAAGGCTGTGAAGGGAAAGGCAAAGGTTGGAGAGCCTATTGAGTATGTTATTATTGATGATGATATGATGGACCTGGTCATTCATGAGGAGCAGCCTGATCCAGTTGTTGTAGAGACACCTAAACCCAAGAAGGCTAAGGCTTCTTCAAAGAAATCAGCATTTGTGTCTGCCACACCCTCATCCACTGCAAAAAGGACCAGGTCTAAGGCCAAGAAAGTCAAGATTGTCGAAGAAGAGGAATGGAGTGGAGGAGAGGAGGAGGTGTCTGGTGAGAAATCTGACAAATTCACCATGTTTGGCAAGCGTACTATCTTGAAGGGAAAGTTGGTGAGATACCTTGAGGAATCGGGGATGATATTTCTGATGGATACCCTTGATGTGCAAGGGTGGAAGAACATGGGTCTTCACATTGAAGGTAGGATGACAAGGAATGAGTTGGTGAAGTTTATGGCCAATGCAATTGTCAAAGATGGCAGGGTAACTTCCACAGTTAAAGGGGTTCAGATTACGTTTGATACGAAGGAGCTGGGAGAGATACTGCAAATCCCTGCTGAGGGATATGATGATTACACAAGGCAAAGATGGCCTAGTCTCGATGGGATGTCCTCTGCTCTGAATATTACCATATTTTCTGTGAAAATGAGGAGAAATATGAGCCCAGGCCAGTGTTTAAAAGTGAAATGAGGCCCCAGCACAAGCTATTCTTTGAGTTTGTGATCAAGTTTCTGCTGCCAAGACAATAGCGTAAGCACATTTCCAGTTACATGGACTTAACGCTTATGGAATGCCTATACAGGGGTAAGTAGATCAACTAGCCTGCATTCATCATCAAGTTCTTGGACAGAGTTGTGAATGGAGCCAAGGCACACGCCATACCTTATGGATTTATTCTGACTGTTGTGCTTGCCCACTTCAAGGTTCCAGTGAAGAAAGCTGAGATGGCTACTGCTAAGGATTTCTTTGGGAAGAATCCTCTGCTGACATGTGACTACAATGTTAATGTTCCTGAGGATGAACCCGGTTCATCTAGGAAGCAGGCTGTTAGTGGGGCAGGAAGGTGAGATAAAGGATGCGAAGATCCTTCGATTGAAATCTCGCCTTATTGAGGTTGAAGCTGAGCGGGATACTCTCAGAATTGAATTAGCAAAAGAGAAGGAGAAGAATGAAGGTGTTCTTCAACAAATGTTTTCTCTTCTTCAAGCCAAGACCACAACCTCCTCTGCCCCTTCCCAGCCTTAGGAGTCTAGTGCCACCAAAAATACCCTTCAATGCCTAGTTCGGGATTTTATCTTTCTGTTTGTTTGTTGATTTTACTCATGGTAGTGCCTGCTTTAGTTCTTTATGTGTATGGTGCTTGAATTGCTATCTAATCAATGAATTTTGTTGTTTTAATTATTGACTTGTCTCAGTTTCTTACATAGCTTACATTTTATTGGTTTATTTTGATGATTAATCATGCTTTGCACCTGCAGTTTCCTCAATGGCCATGAGTAATAATTAATAACTCTGGTAAGTTTTATCATTTTGCAACTTTTCGATGATGTCAAAAAGGGGAAGATATGTGCTTTTCAAAAAGTTTGAGATATTTATAACCTAATGAACCTGGTCTCTCTATGATAAATGCTTAAAACTATACAAAGTGTTTGAAAGTTGTACAGGGTTAAGCACAGAGTTTGTCATCATCAAAAAGGAGAAATTTGTTGAACCAAGTCACTGCATGGTTTTTGAAGATTGACAAATACCTACCCAGTTGAACCAGGTCCATCAGGGCAAACATACTCAAACAGACCCATTGGCACAAGAACCATTTATGCACAGGAGATAAACATGATTGTGAATTATCCATGAACTAAGAGGTTGTCTCCTAAAGAGAAAAGGCTGCAAACTGATAAGAGGTTAGAGTTTGAGTTCAGCAAGGACAGGAATAAAAGCAAGAAGTTGAGATAAATACAAACTCTTCCACTAAGGAAGAGTTGAATTAGAACTAAACAAGAACATCTCAACGACTGACTCTATAAAGTGTTGAAGCATTCCTGCTGAAGATTTTACGCACAAAGACTGAAGTGAAACAAGAACTGAAAGCAAAATTACCAGAGAAATTTTGCAAGCAGAATCCTTGTGCGACACAAAGGCTACTTGACCAGCCAGAAGAACCAGTTCCATCTGTTTGTCTTTTGAGTCTAGTTGGTTATAGTAAGAGATCTAATATTGTATCTTTCAGCTTTGTCTAAAAGCAAATTGTAATAGGTACACACTTTTCAAGTTAGAGTTAACTTGAAGTTGTCGCAATTAGATAGAGGCTAGTTTGCCACAAAGGGATTAGAGTTAGTCCTTAGGTTTACAAAAGAGTTTATTTTGTAAATGCTGTTTGGCTCATTGTCATAGTGAATAGTTTGGGAAAATCCTACTGGGAAGTAGGTCGTGGTTTTTTCACCTTTTGAGCCAGGTGTTTTCCACGTAAAATTGTTGTGTTCTTTAATT
>ML245080.1:76024-87464 GCA_005239495.1 Nicotiana undulata
CAAAACCCCCCCCCCCCCCCCCTCTTGTGTGGTATTTACGTATAAAACATCAGGTCTTAATTTGTATCGGCATTCTGGGCAGGTCGCAATAAGTTGCTAATCGAAGGTTTAGACCAATCGAATTTCATCACCATCTTGCCCGCTTCCAATTGAAACCGGATGTTGGTTCAGTGGAAAAGGAGGACCCAACTTTGACTATGTTTCTTAAAATTTATTGACGAAGGTCCGATTCTCATTTGACAGTTCTTAGCTTCAATTTTGTTTATTTCACAAAATAGGTATTGTTTAACCAAAAAATAAGATTTTTTGATCAAAGCCTAAAATTAAAAAAAGTCGGGCTACTGATAACCAAAGAATTCCTTACTTCTTCAAAAATTTATGTGAAAAGAAATAAAAATAATAATATGAATTAGCAGAAAGGAAAGAAGATGATAATCGATTCCTCAAAAGAAGTAGAGAATATAAGTATATTTCAATAGTACTTCGAACTTGTCCTAACAAGTGAGATTTTGTATCCTTATATAGGATGTCCAAATATAATGTTTCTCCCTATTTAAGACAAATTCATTATGAGCATTAATGGCATTAATTATCGATTATGGTTGATAATCGTAACTAATACATTCATAACTAAAACGGATTTATAACGATTCTGATTCTCTTTCCTTATCAATTGCGGGTTCATGAATCTTCCATGTCTTTAGTCTTGATTCGTTCTGCTCGTGCCTCTTCAACAACTATTTAGACGCGGCCATTTTCTCTTTACCATCTCGTAGGTGTTTCCTTCGCATCTTTTTCGCTTTATAAATTTCATAAATGAAATATTCCTGTTGTCACTCCACCATTGTCCCACGTATCATGCCTTGTCAACTTAGTAAGGTTCCACATATGACATCTTTTTTCCACCAATACAGATTGTCCCCCCCACTTTCTAAATATTTTTCAATTGAATATTCGGGAAGGGGTAAGTATTTATGGCGGAAATTCTTTGCCGTCGATTTTCGAGTATCATTGTGTTCTCTTCAGAATCAACGTGACGTATGTCACATCCATTTAAAGCATGTGCCACGTGGCTTTTGGCGATTGTTTCTTAAATTTCTCAGCGCTTTTTTGGGCTTTCTGCGGCTGCGTCAGTCACGAAGTGACGTTCTTATTATGACACATCATAATGACCTACTTTCAATGATGATTGCTTCTTCTTATAAGCACCTCATTCCTCTTTGGTTTCTCAAAATCCCTCTTCTATAGTATCCTCTATTTTACTCTCCCTTCTTGCTTCTGTATCTATTCCTTGTTAATTCTTTATACAACCATGTATTCTTCTACAGATGTACCCTCGCAAGGTTTTTATAGTTGATATGCTCGCTCCTTCTGTTATACCCACTAGAAGTAGGAGAGGTGGAAGACTCCGTAGTTTAGGCTCGTTGTCGAACCGCGGTTCTCCCTCTCACGTACATTCCAGACCTTATTCTTCTAGACCTAGGGCTTCGTTAACCCCTAGATCCTCCTCTAGGAATAGAGACTCGAATGAACTAATGCGTGAACGAATAGTTGCAGCGATTGTTCCTCGGAAATTTTCTTTTTCAACTGATCGTGAGTCCATGAGAAATTAAGTTTCTTCCATAGTTTTTCTTAATCTTGCTGGCCCTTATCCCACCTTAATCACTACAGGTCTTATTTTCCTTGTTCGAAGGGAATGTAACTGGAAACCAGATTTCCCAGTTTTAGTTCCTGGTTCCACTGAAGAATAACTTCATATCAGACTGGTTACTCCTTCCTTTATACTTATCCCTTTACTTTAGGGTTTAAACCACCTATCGATCCAGTGATCATTGAAATCTGCCGCTACTTCAATGTGTGTCTAGGACATATTGGTCCTATTGTTTGGACAGTTGTTGCATGCCTCTGTTATTTATTAGACTTGGCTTCTATTCCCTTAGCTTTCCGTCACTTGCTTCATCTTTACTCTCTAAATTATTTCGTGAAGGAGTTTTTTCCCTTGTAGAAGTAAGAGGGTATTGGTTATCCCTGAAGAAGATATAGACCGTGGCTGGTATGCACGATTTGTTGATGCTCCAACTAGTGCTCTGATGGGTGAAGAAAATATGCCTTTTTCCAGAAAAATGGAATTTTTCACATAATTCTTTCTCCCTTGTCTTTTTCCTTTATTTTTTCTTAAAAAAGAAACTCATGTTATCCCGTGCCTACTTTTCAGCAACCATGGAGTTTTCGAGGAAATTCCTAACTTCCGTGCTTGGGTGGAGAAGATATTAACTATTTCCCCCATGGAGAGAAGATCTTGGAAGTATCTTTCACGGAGATTCAGTTGGAAAGTGAAGACACATGGTATTTTCTTCCTCTTATTATCTTTCCTTTTCTCTCTCTTATTGATTCAAGAGTTTCTTATCATGCCTCTTCTTTTTTTCTAGAATCTCCTATTTGTGGTATTAGTCCCGCATCTGTCTCATCCACAAGACTTTTCGTGACTCTTGCTCAAGAGAAAATTTTAAGCTCTTCTTCAAAAAGGAATGTTGATGGAACCCGTGGCTATGAGGGTGAAGAAGAATTAGAGGAGGGTTATTTGGTACGTAGACCTCGAGTCAGGAGACGTGTAATTTTTGATGATGAAACCGCTCCTCCACCGAGTTCAGTCCCATTTAGACTTTTGGATGATCCAGAGAGTGCCCCGTTGGTGATCTCTGATGAAGAAGTTAATGATCCACCCCCCCCCCCCCCCCCCCCCCCCCACCCAACCCCCCCCCCCCCCCAAAGATTTTGAACAACAATTTGCTCGTGGCTTAGGTAGCAATGAAGTTTTTGGCCATATTTTTGAGGAGTTGCCCCTCGCCTCCCTTTCAATATCAGTCTTTGTTAACCCCTGTGTTCCCTTACCTGAGGTTACTTCTGATGCTACCCCCGTGACTGCTTCTACCTCATCTGCCATCCCCGTTGCTACTACTTCTCGTGTTGAAGTTGAACCTCCCAGTAACAAGAGGGCGATGAAAAAATTTGTTGTTATGGTTCCTGAAGGTGGGAACTTATTGAGGAAACCGAGTCAAGCCGATGTGTGGTTTAGACTGTTTCTTGGTCATGCAGAGAAGTCAAAGTTGGAAAGTCATATCTCGTTGACCTTGATGAATGATATTGTTCATTCTTCTCTGAGGGTACGAGAACTATATTTCCTCCTTCTATTCTTTTCGTTTAACCATAACTCCTTTTTTCTTTGTAGATCAAATAGATTGGTTAGAACTCATGAAAAGAGCCGTTCATGCGGACCAACTTATTATTGACTACCAAACCGAGGGTGACAATTGGAAAGGGAAATTTTAGGGTCTTTAATTGGATAAAGAAGTTTTGGCAGAGGAGAAGAATGCTTTAGAGCTGCAAATGAAGATGATTGTTGCTGAATTAGCGATTGAGAAAGCTTCTTCAAGTCAAGTTGGTAAGGATAAGGACATCGTCGTGTACTCCTTTGTTGAACAACTTTCTAATGAAACTGAAGAAATAAGGGGTTTGAAGGAACTCCTTAAACAGAAAGAGGCATACGCGGGAGAATTAGTTCAAATACTTACTCAAGCTCAAGAAGATCTTCGCGCCTCTACTGATAAGGTTAAGTTCTTGTAAAGTTCCCTTACTCCTTTGAAGATAACGTATGATGCCTCTGAATCAGAAAAAAGAAGATTTGAGATCTGATATTGATCAATGGGAAAAGGACTATGAGATTCTTGAGGACAAGTTGTCATTGGATGTGAGCTGGGCCTTTTTAAAAACTTGTCTCGCGACTCTAATGGAAGCTAATCAGGAGGGTTTTGACCTTAATGCTGAGATTGTTAAAGCTAAAGAATCAATTGATAAAATTCAACAAAGTCAAAGCTTTTCTTCACTTGAAGGCGAAGGTCCCGAAGGTGATGGGGATGGACTTGCTCCTGGTGAAGCTAATGTCCAAGCCTCTTCCTCCCAAGCTGTCCCTTCTACTCCCATTGCTGATTTTTGGATCTTAGGATAATTTAGGCTTGAGTTTTGACCCTTAGTCTTCTTTGCCCATATGTATAGCCCCCCCAATGTTAGAGCTTTATGAAATCTCGAGCACTAGATTGTTCCTTCCTTTTGGTCCATTCCCTGAAAAGGAAAATATATATGGGACTCGGAGGTATACATTTAGATGACGACTGCTTAACCCTTTTATCCTATCAGAAAGGTTGTAACCTAGACCAGAAATAATTCAATATTCCACGCGTCTTTGGGGTCTAATATCATCATTTGGTACGGGCTAGCTTTTTTCCTATCATCTAAAATTATTAGTATAATTCAAAAGAATGAAATAAATTATATTTGAGCGATACCTGACCACAGGTACTTCTTTTTCCTAGAAGTAATACTTCTTTAAATGAACAACAATCTAATTTGATGGTAGTATCTTGCCTTCTATGGTTTCCAACTCATATGTTCCCTTTCCAGCGATGCCTCGAATCCTATTGGGGCCTTTCGAATTTGGACTCAACTTTCCTGCACTAGCTGTTTTTGTTGATTGAAAAACCTTTTTGAGGACGAAGTCCCCAATTTTGAAGTATCTCATATTATCTTTACTGTTGTAGTATTGCTCAATTATTTGTTTCTGAGACGTCATTCTTATTAGAGTCACTTCTCTCCTTTCTTCCGGTAAATCCAAATTCATTCGCATATCTTCCTCATTTGATTCCTCAGTTGCTTGTGTATACTTTGTACTTGGTTCACCTATCTCAACTGGGATTAAAGCTTCGGCACCATAAATAGTGAAAACGGAGTCTTTCTCGTGCCTGTCTTTGCTGTTGTTCGATAAACCCATAAAACTCCTGGTAACACCTCAGGCCACTTTCCTTTGGACTCTTCTAATCTATTTTTCAAATTATTATAAAAAACTTTGTTTGTTGATTCTGCTTTCCCATTAGCCACATGGTGGTAAGGTGAGGAAGTTATCTGCTTAATCTGCCAACTCTGAAAAAATTCTATGATTTTCGTGCCTACGAATTGTGGGCCATTATCACATACAATTTCTTTTGGAACTCCGAACCGGCAAATAATATTTCGCCAAATAATGTCCATGACTTATGTTTCTCGCACATTTTTTAAGGCTCATGCCTCTACCCATTTGGAAAATAGTCTATTAATACTAATAAAAATTGTACCTTTCTTCTAGCTTGTGGCAAGGGACCCACGATATCCACCCCCCACTTCATAAAAGACCATGGTGAAATAACCGGATGTAACAACTCCTCTAGGTGATGTTTATTATTGCCATATCGTTGGGATTTGTCACATTTGGCCACAAAACATGCTGCATCTTCTTCCATTTTTTTCCAATAGTATCCTTCTCTTGTTAGAGTTTTTACCAAGGATCTTCCTCCTGCGTGATTTCTGCAATGTCCCTCATGTATTTCTCTTATCACATATTCCGTTTGAGAAGGTCCGAGACATCTTGCTAAAGGTCCTCCAAATATCTTTCGGTATAGATTTCCACGACTCAAATAGTAACTGGCAGAATTTCAACAAAGTAACTGAGACTTTGTCTTGTCTTCAGGTAAAATTCCGTACTGCAAAAAGTTAACAAATTCGTTCTCCAATCCCAAGTCAAATTATTAAAACTTTCCTCATTTTTATCTTGGTCGAGATCTGAATGAAACAAATGTATTACTATATCATTTTATGCATTTGTTACTTCGGCAACAGACGCGATATTAGCTAGTGCATCTGCTTCTGCGTTTTCCTCTCTGGGTATTTAGACGATTTTCCATGACTGAAAGTGTTTGATAAACTCTCGGGCCTTTTCCAAATGTTGTTGCATTCCTCCATCTCTAGCTATGTAAGTCCCCTACATCTGGTCAACTACTAGCTGCGAATCACTTTTGATTACAATTTTCTCCATACCGAGTTCTCGTGTCAGCTCCAAACCTACAATCACAGCCTCGAACTATGCTTTATTGTTAGTAATGGGATAGCATTTTATTGTTTGTCTTATAATTTCCCCAGAAGGTGGGATTAAAACAACACCTAAAACCGCTCCTTTAACATTCGAGGAGCCATCAGTATATAGGATCCAAGTCCCCGGATTAGATCCGATAAATACCTGTAGTTCCTTTTCTGCTTCAGGAACTATATTTGTGCTGAAATCTGCCACAAAATTTTCTAAAACTTGTGATTTTAATGCATTTATGATATCATGTTCACTGAGTTCTATAGTCCATTTAGCTAACTTACCTGACAGTTCTTGTTTATGAAATATATTCCTTAGAGGAAAAACAGTTATTACAGATATAGGATGACATTGAAAATAAGGTCTCAATTTTCTAGATGTCATAATTAACGTTAAAGCAAGTTTCTCTAAATGATGATATCGTGTTTCAGCGTCCAACAAAGTATTGCTAACATAATAAATTAGAGATTGTTTACCTCTATCTTCTCGTACAAATACCGCACTTACCGTCATTTCTGACATGACGAGATAAATGAGAAGCCTTTCTCCATCCTTTGGTTTAGCCAGTAGGGGTGGATTTGACAAATATGCTTTTAGACTTTTGAGAACTTGTTGGCATTTGTCTGTCCACTCAAATTGGTTTTGCTTTTTAAATACTGAAAATAATTTAAAACTTTTCTCCGAAGATTTAGAAATAAATCTTCCCAAAGCTGCTATCCTTCCTGTTAACCTCTGCACCTCTTTTGTGCTCGTGAGTATGTCAGGTATATCCTCAATGGATTTGATATGTGCAGGATTCACTTCAATACCTTTGTTAGAAACAAAAAAACCTAAAAACTTACCCGAAGTCACGCCAAAAGCACGTTTTTCTGGATTTAGTTTCATATTATATTTGTGAAGAATTTAGAAAGTGCTCGAAAGGTGTTGAAAATGATCCCATGTTTGTGTTGACTTGAGTAACATATCATCGATGTAGACTTCCATAGCCTTTCCCAGGTGTTCTTGAAACATCTTAGTCACCAATCTATGATACATGGCCCCAGTAGTTTTCAAACCAAAGGGCATAACTTTGTAATAATAAGTCCCCCTGTCTGTAATAAATGATATTTTTTCTTCATCTAGGGGATACATCTTTTTTTTATTATAACCTGAATATGCATCTAAAAAATGCAACATCTCATGACATGCGGTAGAATCAATCAATTGATCTATATGTGGTAAAGAAAATGAATCTATTGGACAAGATTTATTTAGATCAGTATAATCTATACAAACCCTCCATTTTCCATTCTTTTTTGGAACTACCACAGTATTAGCTAATCATTTTAGGTATTTTACCTCACGTATTGAACCGATTTTTAAAAGTTTTTGTACCTCATCCTCAATTACTTAATATTTGAAGGACCCTTGCTTGACTGGTGGGTACAATGGAACTTCATTCAGTTTGTGGGTCATCACCTCCGATGGTATACCTGTCATTTCTGAATGCGACCAAGCAAAGCAATCTGTGTTAGCTTCTAAAAATATGACTAACTTACCTTTCATTTCCGGGCTCAGTTTCGCTCCAATGTAAACTTTTCGGCCTGGCCATCGTTCGAATAGTGTATAGCCTCGAGCTCTTCAGTCGTTGTTTTTATGTTTTCATTCTCTTCTGGATCTTGAATGACATCGGGTCTTGAATCTACATATGTCTTCCCTGAACCACTTTCAGCTGAAATTTGATTTATCATATCCTCAATTGAATTCTCGTTTGTATCATCGTTCGCCGTGCTTGAATCCGCCAGTGAATTTATATTTTTAGAAGCCTGCTGATCTCCGCGGATTTGTCGAATCCCACACTGTGAAGGTAACTTAATGACTTGATGTAATGTAGACGGTACATCATTCATATCATGAATCTACGGCCTCCCAAGAATCACATTATAAGTCATGTCAGTGTCTATCACTTGGAATTTTGTATTCGTGATAACTCCTTCTACAAGTGTGATAAGCACTATTTTCCCCTTTTGTGATAATAGTAGAATTATCGAATCCAGATAAGGAACATGCTTTCAGTACCATCTTGTCATCAGCTTGCATTTCATTCACCACTCTTAGAATAATAATATTAACAAAGCTACCTGGATCAATCAAAACTCGTTTTACATTAGTATCATGTACAAGTAAAGATATTACCAGCACATTATTGTGAGGAATTAACAAGCCATCCGCATCTGCATCATGAAACGTTATATTGTCTTCATCTAAAACATGGTGAACTCGCTTTCCATGAGTAACCATGATTTTTGATGTCTTTTTTGCTGTCGTATATGTCACACCATTGACCACTTCTCCCCCGGTTCCTGAATTGGCAAGCCCCAAGCGTGGGTTTTCTATGGTTATGATACTGTTTGGAAGAAGAGTTGGCGGTGCAATTGGCAATTCCTAACAAAATCTTGGAGAGAATAGTTCACATGTTCTGCGATCAATTGTTTTAAGTATCTTGTTCAACAGTGTGCTCGTCCCCATGTTGATCATTCGTGTGTGATGTTGATCTTTCAAGTGTTCCCTATCGAGACTGTCGAGGAAATTCTTGTAGTGAAGGGATTGGTAGATTTCCTCCCTCGTGTTGGTTATTATCGTTAACAGTTGACATAATTTAGTTGTGAGAAAAAAGAATTTGGAAAGTAAAAAGATTATCAGATTCCCGGTAGTGGAACCAATTTGTTTAACCAAAAAAATAGAATTTTTTTGTCAAAGTCTATAATTAGAAAAAATCGGGCTACTGATAATCAAAGAATTCCTTACTTCCTCGATAATTTATGTGAAAAGAAATAAAAATAATGATATGAATTAGCAGAAAGGAAAGAAGATGATAATCGATTACTCAAAAGGAGCAAGAGAATATAAGTATATTTCAATAGTACTTGGAACTTGTCCTTACAAGTGAGATTCTGTATCCTTATATAGAAATGTCCAAATATAACGTTTCTCCCTATTTAAGACGAATTCATTATGAGCATTAATGACATTAATTACCGGTTACATTTGATAATCATAACTAATACATTCATAACTACAAAGGATTTGTAACGATTCTGATTCCCTTTCCTTATTAACCGCGGGTTCATAAATCTTTCCTCTTTTTAATCTTGATTCGCTTTGTCCGTACCTCTTCAACAGCTATTTAGACGCGGTCATTTTCTCTTTACCATCTCGTAGGTATCACTTCGCATCTCCTTTGCTTTATGTATTTCATTAATGAAATATGCCAGTTGCCACTCCACTATTATCTCACGTATCATGTCTTGTCAGCTCCGTAAAATTTCACGTGTGACATCTTTTTTCCACCAATACAAGTACTTGTGCTGTTTCACTTTTCTTCTTAAAAAACACGACGAATAAAGCCAAATTAAAAGAAACCAGACAAATAAAAAAACTGGCTGAAAGCTTTTGTCCATATCATTCATAGGCTAAAAGCGAATGAATGATTGTAAAAAGAGTACTCTATCCAACTTAAAAACTAAAATAACTGAGTAGCTATTTGCAAAAAGACACTTTCGAACTTTATTATTTTTGCAAGCAAAAAGATGTCGAAAAGCAAATCTAGAAATTAAAGAATGTATTGTTTAAAAGGAAATTAGCTAAATCTAGAGTAATTCAAGGTCATTACTAAATAGGATATGTACAACCATATATATTTATTACTACTACTTTTTTTAACGATACAAGTTTTAATTATCATAGGTTTTTCCTTATATCGTCAAAACAAAAATATAGATTTCCCTTATTGTTGCTTGATTTATCTATCGCAACATTTAAAAGACTAAAATAATCTTTTTCTTTCCCTAATAAAGTCGCCATAAGCATGATAGTGTTTGATGAACTATTGGTATCAATATTCAAAATAACGGTGTGCAGAATCTCAACAAAAAAGTTGTATATTAGCTGTAATAATTAATATTAATCAGATTATTATTAACCAGAAAAGATAGGAAATGAATTAGGAAGCTTCTTTATTTGGGTGTCAGTGCAGATCTAGTAATCATACTATTGTAGAACCTTAGAACTTTGAGGAAAACAGATATGAATCCTACTTAATAAATCTACTAACCAATGGTTGTTAAATTGTTTTCATGGGTTTGCATCATTTTACTCTTCGCTATCTATAAGACATTATACATTGTTTCGAAGCAAAGAATAAGCCAACCGTGGGTTTTAACAACTTATTAGTTGTCAATCCCCTTTTGCTCTAGCTCCTACCCGCCCCTACGAACCCTGTCCCTGTTCTCTCCTCCCACTCCCCTCCTCCTAACAGCAACAACTACTGTTGTATATGAGAGTCCGGAACCAAAATGTGGTTCTTTTGGGCCTAGGAATGGCAATGGAGAGGGGTGGAGCTTAACCTGCAAAATTTCAATTCACCCCGCCCTGCCCCGCATAGCATTTTTTTCCTATTTTCAACTTGCCCTGCACCGCAAATTTTTTTCAATTCTTTTTTGCTTAAAAAAACAAAAAGTTTAATATTTCACTTATTTCAGTTTCTTAAATCCCTCATATGGACCCAAATATTATATTTCTATTTTTAGAGATAATAATATAAAATAAATAGATTGAAACGCATAAAACTAAAAATTAAAATGAATTGGAAAGCATAACATCGGCGTATCGTGTACCTAAGTTTACGTATTAACTTGATAAATTTCCATATAACAAATATGGATAATAATTTTTTTTATAACTAGTTTATAAATAAAATATATAAGCTCATACATGTTTGCTGATACTTTAACTGAAATATTGTATTACAGTATTGGACGAGGTCCTTGGAACTAACAGGTAAATGTTTTGTATATCAAACAGTAAATAAGTTTTTGCCACACTATAACAGTAGTGGACGAAGTCCAGCCACACTATATTTTTTGCTTGCCTTATTTTGTACAGTCTAAAGTGTTATTCATGGAATAAACCTGAAAGGAAACCCGCAACCAAACCCGTAACCGCCCCGCCCTGCGCTAGTTTAAAAAAAAATAGTTTTAACCCGCCCTGCCCCTGCCCCACACCCGCATAAGATCAAACCGATCCCGCCCGCATAAGATCAAATCCGTCCCACACCGCACCCGCACCGCTCCATTGCCATCCCTATTTGGACCCATATAATATATATAGCGCGGTAAGTAAAGGCTTTATATATAGTGCGTCTTTTAAATAGGCGCTATACTTAACTGGACAAACAGTCGTTAGGTATAGCACCCTTTAAAAAGGCGTTACATATATTATGGTCACCAATTCTTTTTCCACATTTTGATTCTTTGAGTCCAAAAGAATCGTATTTTGGTTCCGGACTCTATATAGAGCGCCTCCAATTTCAAGTACATTATATTGAGATAGATTATATGAATTAATCATCACTAGTACTGTACTAGAATAATTTTATTGTAAATTAACTAGTTTTACATTAGCTGTGAATCTGCTAACCAAAATCCTTTCTTATCGTCTCCCCTCCCCCCC
>ML245085.1:6848-29409 GCA_005239495.1 Nicotiana undulata
GACATCACTTTAGCTCTTGTTTGAAAAATAACTTTACCATTATTTTCCTTCCATTCGCTATAGTGTAAGTTTGACTTTTCAAGTTGTTGAGTCATAGCTCGCCTCCTTTCACGATAAGTATACGTTTGAAACATCTTGAACAAAGATTAGAAGAACTATGTATCTCTCAAATTTGGTTTTTTCCTTTTAATACTCTCTCACCTCTCTTGCCTTTTTTCACTCAAAGCAACTCTTGGTCGTTAATCTTTAGATTTATTAATAAACCTAGCAAGTCACAACCCACAGTGATAAGAATAAGGAGTTAGAAAAAGAAAAGAAAAGTGGAGGACCAAACATAGGAAGAATAGGAATTGGTTAGTAGAGAAAAAAAAAAGAATTTAGGAAACCCAAAACCCACAAGAATAAGGAAAGAAGTTACCTTAATCTTCAAGAACTAGGATCCCCTCTTCTTGTTTCCTTTTTTNGATTATCAAGATTGAAATCTTGATTAGCCTATGCTCTGATACCACTTGATAACAATATGGGTCCAAGAATTACTAAAGAAAAAAATCAAGAAACGTGCAGAAACAAAAAAATAAAGAAACAAAAAAAGACGGAAAATTAAGGATAGATTGAATTCAAGAAGTCTATTCTTGAATTTGAATCCTAACAACAACAATTAGCTAACGAAGAACTAATCGCCTTTGGTAGAGATTAAAGAACAAGAGATAGATTGTGAAACCCGACCCTTTAGAATAACAAGAACAACAATAAGCCTAAACTTATCACCTTTCTTGAATACCTAGAAGTGATCTAAGATTTCGAAAGAATTTAATCTTACCACCTTAAGTCGAGTCTTGAAGGTTGAAGAATAAATCCAAGAATAACCACACACAAGAGTGCAAGAAAAAACTCACAATTTTTATTGATAATAGTCTAAGTCTAAAAGCAAGAAGATACCCCTTTATATAGGGCGGGGATCACGAAATTCTACCTAAAAATTAAGGAAATAAAGTCCTAAACTACTTTGGACAACAAGTCCAACTACCTTAGGAAAAGGAAAATACTAGGAAGCAAAACCAAAGACATTCTTGGAAAGTACTTCCAAAAATCTTAGGAAAAGGAAAACATAACCTTAACTAACTAGGAAAGAAATAAATATAGTCCCCTAATATAGAAATATGTCCCAAACCAATCTTGGATAGAATCATGAAAATCTGGAAATCTTGAAGGAAATTTGCAAGCAACTAGGCACCAACTTGTACTCAACATCTAGCACGACTATTGTACCCTTCTTGGACATCAAGTAAGTCCTCTTCATGCTATAAAAACGTGGCTTTATGTAGGACTTCATGGGCTGCAAGTTTGTACACATTTGAGGTGCCAAATTGGTTCAAAAGTTGACTGACTAGGACCTTCTTCAAAGCATGTATCTTGGGATCCAATCCTCCTCCTTGGACATAAACTTGGGCCATAAAATAATTGTAATATATACCCAATTCATATCCTTTGTCCTTGGGCTCTGTCATCCCAATTAACAACTTCTTTACTTGCACTTGATGTCTAATGACCTTGTTTGGCAACACTTTAGCTTGACATCTTGTTAAAGGCCCTCTTTGAGGTTCCAAAGCTTCATTCTTGTCCTTGAATAGATTTGAGCTTCCTAGGATGCTATCAGTACCTCTATACACCAGAGTCTAAGAAAAGTACAAAAAGGTAAACGACATAGGAGGGAACAGAGGGGGACTCCGATGTCTGCGGATGCGGGCAGATATACCTTGAAGTCTCTTCAATCTCACTTCTCACTAATATCGAGGCTGATAAGAAGTACCTAGATCTACACACAAAACATGTGCAGAAAAGTAGCATGAGTACACCACAATTGTACCTAGTAAGTGACAAGCCTAGCCTGGGTTGAGTAGTGACAAGGTCAGGTCCAGACCCTACTGTGATATAGTGATAAGATAGAAGATATAATAACATGATGAAAGATTGAGAACTTAACAACAGACTTCACAGAAAAATAACAACACGGCACAATGAGGTAAATAACAGGGGCGCTCCCGAGACACTGTCTCGTAGTCTCAAAAGTAAATACTCGACAGGGGATCTCCCGGGATACCGTCTCGTAGTCCCAAAAGTAAATATGCAAGGAGATCTTTCGAGGTACCCCCCTCGTAGTCTCAAAAGTATATGTGCAAGGGGATCGCCGGAGGTACCGCCTCGTAGTCCCAAATTTAAATATGCAGGGGGATCTCCCGAGGTACCGCCTCGTAGTCCCAAAAGTAAACACACATCTCAAATCGGTGGAACACAGCAATTAAAAGCAAGAATTCTACAGTTAAGGTTGATACAAACTAAGAAAAAAAAGGGAATTCAACTAAACATGCTGCACGGATTTCAGATACTCATTTAAGACACGTAGACATACGATATTAGACTAAACAGGATAACTACACATGATGGTATAACTCAATAAGATGTAACGAGCTGTAACTCAGTGAAAAACTGGATTTTACAACAAATAGCCCGCGTACGCACTCATCACCTCGCGTACACAGACTCACAAATCACAGAAGTATCATATCAGTACCAAATCCTAAGGGGATTACCCGCACACAAGGTTAGGCAAGCCACTTACCTCGAACTAAGTTCAATCAATCAACAAGAACACCTTTACCTTGACTGTCCAACTCTGAATGACCCAAATCTAGTAAAAACAATTACTATAAATACAAATATAATAAACTAATCTAATTAATTAAATCAAGGCTTGAACAAGAGTTTAGAAATTCGTTCCAAAAAGTCGACTCGGGCCCACGTCTCAGAATCGAGTAAAAGACACAAAATACGAACACTCATTCAACCACGAGTTCACTTGTACCAAAATTACTCAAATTCGATGCCAAAATATCAATCAAAACCCAAAATTTGGTTGAACAACGTTTCCCATTTTCTCAACCAAAATTTGAAACTAAAGGATGAAATTAACGATAGATTAGTGGGATATAACTAAAACAAGTGAAGAATCATTACCCAATAGATGACTATGAAAATCCCTCAAAATTTGTCAAAATCCGAGCTCTCTATCTCGAGTTTTGATAAAAATTGCTAAACCCTCGTTTTTGAAATGTTATATTCTGCCTAGGCATTTCCTTCTTCGCGAACGCGGAAGACCCCTCGCGTTCGCGAAGCACAAAATTGCTTCAGTCCAAATTTCTTCATCGCGAACATGATGGCCCACTCGCTCATGCAGATCATATGCAACATGACCCTACGCAAACATGGGACTCTAATTGCGAACGTGTAGGCAAATTTCCAGGAGACCCAGTGTCACGACCCAAATTTTCCCTCCGTTGGGTATCGTGATGGCACCTAGTCCTAGAGACTAGGTAAGCCTAACAGTTAATAATAACAACAATAAATAAAGGAACACTAACAGTCTAGATATAAAAACCTTGACCGAATTTACAATGTTTTCCCAAAAGTGGTAATACAAGTCATAAGCTCTACGAATCTCCTACGACTTCTGAATACAACTGTTTTGGAAATAAATATGACAGTGTATGAATATTAATACAAAGAAGGTGACTTCGAAGCCTGCGAACGCAACAACAGGTTACCTTGAGTCTCCTCAGCAATCATCCGCGTAGTTACTAACAATCAAAAATTGGATCTGTGCAAACAAAAATGCACAGAAGAGTAGTATGAGCACACCACTGCAGTGCCCAGTAAGTATCAAGACTAACCTCAGTGGAGTAGTGACGAGGACTAGTCAAGACACCACTGGTCTACAAAAATAATTAAGATGAATATAGAAGTAACCGAACACTATATCTATCTAAGAATTTACAGAATAATTTACAACACTGACAATATAATGCGGAAGGGAAATTACAGAAAAATAACCACGAAACAACATAAATTACACAGGAAGATGGATAGCAAAACAAACCAAACCCGAAGAAAACACAATGCAATAGAGAACCCCACAACTCAACTCTGCATCTATTTATTCACATCGAGCCTTAGCCATTAAATTTCATAAATTGGTGGGAACTCTTAAACAACAGATCATATGAAAAGCTTTGCTAATAAAATCATTTTTATGTAGAAAGATTTCCTTTGAAAACATATTTTCTCCAAAATATATATAAGTATATGTACTAGAGAGGGTTACGTAAAACATAGTTTTCTTTCAAATTACGAAGTTTCCAAAGATACTTTCCAAATAAAGACTTCCAAGTATCATTTTATGCAAGACTAGTGCTTTTCAAATATACTTTCGATGTAAAAGTCTTCAGCTATAGTCATTTCGAAAACCATTACTTTTCAGTAATACCTTTTCAGAAAAATCTCGTAATCATAAGCTCCTCAAGGTAAATCTGTCGGAACTCAGTTCGTACTCAAAACTTGTCTTGTCAATAAATGTAGTAAGGGATCAATGCGAATATCCGGATTTAAACAACGGAATATTAACTCTTAAACAAATGCGGTAGATATCAAACAAAAACACGGAAAAGTATAATGCAAAGACAAGTGCACGGCATGTCCCATCGTGCTAAAGTAAATAATCACTAGGCACGAAATGTCCCCTCGCGCATAAATAAATAAATGAACACTCGGCACGGAATGTCCCTTCGTGCAATAATAATAAACAATCGGCACGGCATGTCCCCGAGTGCGATAAATAATAAACAATCATCACGGCATGTCCCCTCGTGCGATAATCAATAAACAATCGACACGGCATGTCCCCTCGTGCGATAAATAATAAACAATCGGCACGACATGTCCCCGAGTGCGATAAATAATAAACAATCGGCACGGCATGTCCCCTCGTGCGATAAATAATAAACAATCGACACGGCATGTCCCCTCGTGCGATAAAAAATAAACAATCGACACGGCATGTCCCCTCGTGCGATAAATAATAAACAATAAATCGACGAAACACATCAACTATAGGAACCATAAATCACAATGTCCCAGCAAGGGAATCAACAATGCAACCAATACCGTAACAGCAAAGCAATAATAGAAAACACACCATCCCGGCAAGGGAGTCAATAATGAAAAACAATACCATCCCGGCAACGGAAAAACAACTATAACCAATCTGGCCTAAGAAATTAACTTTACGGAATAAAACTCAGCTCAAACGAAGGCCCAGTAATAGGCAACATCAAGAAAACATCAGCAACATAATTATTCATCAATTAGACCCAAGTAGCACATAAGAGAAAAAGTCGTATAGATCATAATGTAAGACTCACGGGCATGCTTGACTCTAACGAAACGCCTGTTCTAACTACGACTAAACAACTATAAAGCTAGATAACACTAATATAGTCAATTGAGCAGTTTTAGAAAGCAAATATAGCATGGAGGTGAGAGCAATAAAATATTCAGTTAAGTCAATTAAGATCAAATAGCCAACGAAGGAATCAAAAAGCAAGTAATTCTAATTTAAGAAGGAAAGGATGAAGTAAACAACCAAGGATTCAATTATAACAATTACAACTCATACACAGGTAAAATAAGGTCCTACGAATCCTAAAAGGTCAATCTATTAGCAAATAAGTCCGAGTACACACTCGTCACCTTGCATACACACACTACAGTCAACAAAGAAGACTCAACTTAAGGGGGAGTTTCCCCACACAAGGTTAGGCAAGATACTTACCTCAAAGACGACAACCGGGTAATAAAAAATGGACTTCTCGGGCGGAAAGACCTCTGAACGGCTTAAACTCAACAAAAATAACTTCAAAACACACATAAAATGTATAAGGAACTATTCCAAATAATAAAGTTTCATTCTTTACTAATTTATAAAAATCGACCCCCGGGCCCGCACCTTGGAACTCGACAAATTTTTAAAAATCCGATTACCCATTCCGATACGAGTTCACACATACCAAATTTATAAAATTCTGATGTCATTTGGTCCGTCAAATCATGATTTTTCATTTTTGAAGTATTCTTTCAAAACCCCCAATTTTCCCCAATCAAAACATGGATTAATTCAAAAAATGTACTTCTGTAATCATATTAAAATGCAAAAATAATACTTATATACTGACCCCGATGAAAAGACGAGAAGAACGCCATAAAAATCACCTCAATCGGAGCTCTAGAACTCAAGATATGCTCAAAATACTAAAATGACGCGGTCTGGTTTTTCTATACTCAGGGATTTCGCACCCGCGACCAAAATACCCGCACCTGTGCATTTCCAGCTGTAATTTCCGCACCTGCGGACCATTTTTCGCACCTGCGGCTCCGCGGGTGCGGACCCAAACTCGCACATGCGAAACACCAGCACCAACTCTCTTCTTCGACACTAAAATGAGCATAACTTCCTCATACGATGTCCAAATTTGATGATTCTTTTTGCTATAGCTCCGTAATTAAGATACGGATCTAATGCTTCAATCAAAACAGAAATTGGAGCTCATTTGCTTAATGTGGTACTAATTGTGCTTGAAGAAACGACGTCGAAACCTCTAAAACGAGCACAACACAACCCATATCTATCTGAAACCACCCGAGCCCCTCGGGACCTCAACCAACAATTCCCAAAAGTCATATATCACTACCCGAACTTAGTCGAACCTTTGGAAAACCAAAAACAACACCAAAACACCGAATCAACCTCGGATTCAAGCATAAGAACTTTTAAACTTCCAAAATTCGCCAACGATGTCGAAACTTACCAAGCCACGTCCGAATGACCTGAAATTTTGCACACACGTCACAAATGACACTTCGAACCTATTCCAACTTCCGGAATCGCATTCCGACCCCGCTATCAAAATTTCCACTTCCGGTCGGATTCCTCAAAAACTTTCAATTTTCTATCTTTAGCCAAATGACTTCAAAATAACCTACGAATATCAGAATTCACTTCCGATCGCGTTCTTAACTCCAGAATTACCATACGGAGCTATTCCCAGGCTCGGAATCCCAAACGGACATCTATATCACTGAAATGCCTTTCAACCCAGATTTATGAAATTCTTCTAAAATGCTATCTTCCATAATATACGCCGGAACGCTCCCGGGTTATCCAAATCCCGGTCCGAACATACGCCCAAGTCCGAAATCATCATACGAACCTGCTGGAACCTTCAAATCCTTATTTGGAGGCTGTTTAGTCAAAATTCCAATCTTAGTTGATTCTTCCAACTTAAGGCTTCCGAAATGAGAATTTTCTTTCCAATTCGACTACGGATTATCCGGTAACTGAATCTAACCACGCACACAGGTCGATATACATAATGTGAAGCTGATTATGACTTTATACCACTGAACGTAGCTTAAACTCTCAAAACGACCAGTCGGGTCGTTACATTCTCCCCCTCTTAAAACCAATGTTCGTCCTCAAACGTGCCAAGATCCACCTATACTCATCCGATCACTGATTGCACACTCCCAACATAATCGTGCAGGTGATTCCACATCACCCCGACCTATGTAAGCCTGATGACACCATCACAACTATAATTTAACCTCCTTATCACTACCGATAAGCCTCATACCTCAATTTCTCACCTTATACTCATTTCCAAAAAGGTCTGATCTTGAATCCATATCCGGCATTAGCCTTAACCAGCCGCATTAACTCATGCCTATACCTATAAGGCACGACCACGCAATATAGCTCATCGCAAATAGGCTCAAATAGCACTTTTGATCACAATAACTGCCCGAAATCAACTCAACATTGGCAATTGCCCCACATATGGAAGAACTCCGCTCCAAACCCCATAATACTGACAAAGAAGCGATAAACACGAAGACCTCATTATTAGGCACCCAAATCACGAAGCCATAGCTAGCACCACCCGGCACACATTCCGCAAACTAAAACTAGAGAAGCACATAACGAAAATGAATGAATATGAAAAGAGAGACATATAAAAGACTATCAAACAAGCCCATAGGCATAACTCTTTATCAATATTGACTTACCAAAGCAATATAACAAGGAAGAAGAAAATCATACGAACAAATCACAAGGATCCCATCCTGATAAAATTTCCACCGCGGTACTCGGCCCAGCCTAAGTATATCAAATCACAAATATCACGAGGATCTCACCCTCAACTCTAAATCTCATACCGAAATTTATATCATGCCAATAGAAATATCTCCATTAACTCATCTCAGCTGATAGAAGTCGAAATACTAACTGAACTCACATCTCAATGGAGTATCAAATCACATCCAGTAAACAAAGTACTCAGGAAAATTCATATAAAGCTCACCATAATGAATAATAAAGACTCACCTCTAGTTTCACCACTAGCAAAGATGAACAAAAACAACGGTAGTCACAGCTACTACTCATAGAATCCCCCAACAGGAGAAAACACAAAAATAGAGTGCAAAACATGAAACTCACTCATAAATGAAACAACAAATAAGGGAACTCGTCCCGACCGGCGTAACTATAATGGAATACGATTGGTGCCCCTCTGAAGCACATCAGAACAAACCTAAGTGATGATATTTGGCACCACGGCCTCTAGCCTATTATATGAAACATATCGACGGGTCAGGCCTCCCCCTCTCGGGCGCCCTCTACTCACCTGAATACCCCACTATAACACACTTACCTAAACCTTGGAATAATCTCTCACCCTGTGGCTCATCTCCTCATAGAAAACAATCTCTCTACCGACATGGCTGTAGAAACCACTCAATACGAGTCCTCTGAGACCCAGGAGTACCTGAGAACTCCCATGCGAAGCTGGCAATGCAAACTGAGCTGGTTGACCCACAAAGTCTCTATTGTGTCGTACTCTACCTCCATAATAAGGACCAGTAGATCTCTCCGACCTATGTGCCTCCTAACTGAAGCAACCAAGCGAGGTATATACCTGGCCAACTCACTGAATCCGACGACGTACTCTAATACTGACATAGCGCCCTGACGCAACTTCTCCAACTCCATGCGCCATGCATCTCGGAGGGACTGAGTGCAACTCCCTCAATAACATCTCTGGAACCTGAATCCATGCGAGTGAAACTGACTTGGCTGGGCTACTCCACTCATGTGCCCACCACTACTGACAAACCCACTGCTCTGGACCTAAGACGTGACAAAAGCAATCATGCTCGTCTCCATAATACCCGAAGTACGAAGAATATAGTGGCACTCCTCCAGAAAACCCTGGAATCACCTATCACCAATTCACTGAAAGATAGGAGGGTGGTACTTCCTGTACCTCTAAATTTTCCCAAGGTTTTCTTCTTCCGTTGTTGCTGCTCTAACTACGGGCTGAACGGACACCACATGTTGTGCTGCCATGACAATTGGAACCTGACCCACATGGCCTTGCTGCTCTGGAGGGTAGACGGTGGGATTCCGAACTCCTCTCAGATATGTGAAGTAGCTGGTGCACTAGGATAAATCCCGCTTGAGTCGATATACCAATTATACTCAAAGCTATAACCCCGGTCTCTGAAGCCCATAGTAACAATAGGCACCCCCAGTACTTGGTTTTTCCCCAACTAGAATTGCTGGTGGCTCTTCAACGGTCGTTCTGGTAGGCATCTTAACTGCAGCACGTGTTCCTCGTCGGCCTCTGTTTCTGACCCTTGCGATGCTTGCCTCGGGTAACGTCATCAGGTACCACAGTTCGCGTCCTCACCATCGGTGAGAGAATGGAATGATGAATTTCAAACTTCAAGATCAATGAACTCGCACGATAGGAATGAAGGAAGTGAAATCATCCTAATAGTTCTGTAGCCTCTCGAAGATAAGTACAGACGTCTCTGTACCGATCCGCAAGACTCTACTGAACCCGCTTATGACTCGTAGCACCTATGAATCTAGTGCTCTGATACCAACTTGTCACGACCCAAATTTTCCCTTCGTTAGGTATCGTGATGGAACCTAGTCCTAGAGACTAGGTAAGCCTAACAGTTAATAATAACAACAATAAGTAAAGGAACATTAACAGTCTAGATATAAAAACCTTGACCGAATTTACAATGTTTTCCCAAAAGCGGTAATACAAGTCATAAGCTCTACGAATCTACTACGACTTCTAAATACAACTGTTTTTGAAATAAATATGACAGTGTATGAATAATAATACAAAGAAGGTGACTTCAAAGCCTGCGAACGCAACAACAGGTTACCTTGAGTCTCCTCAGCAATCATCCCCGCAGTTACTAACAATCAAAACCTGGATCTGTGCAAACAAAAATGCACAGAAGAGTAGTATGAGCACACCACAGCGGTGCCCAGTAAGTATCAAGACTAACCTCAGTGGAGTAGTGACGAGGACTAGTCAAGACACCACTGGTCTACAAAAATAATTAACATGAATATAGAAGTAACCGAACACTACATCTATCTAAGAATTTACAGGATAATTTACAACACTGACAATATAATGCGGAAGGGAAATTACAGAAAAATAACCACGAAACAACATAAATTACACAGGAAGATGGATAGCAAAACAAACCAAACCCGAAGAAAACACAATGCAATAGAGAACCCCACAACTCAACTCTGCATCTATTTATTCACATCGAGCCTTAGCCATTAAATTTCATAAATTGGTGGGAACCCTTAAACAACAGATCATATGAAAAGCTTTGCTAATAAAATCATTTTTATGTAGAAAGATTTCCTTTGAAAACATACTTTCTCCAAAATATATATAAGTATATGTACTAGAGAGGGTTACGTAAAACATAGTTTTCTTTCAAATTACGAAGTTTCCAAAGATACTTTCCAAATAAAGACTTCCAAGTATCATTTTATGCCAGACTAGTGCTTTTCAAATATACTTTCGATGTAAAAGTCTTCAGCTATAGTCATTTCGAAAACCATTACTTTTTAGTAATACCTTTTCAGAAAAATCTCGTAATCATAAGCTCCTCAAGGTAAATCTGTCGGAACTCAGTTCGTACTCAAAACCTGTCTTGTCAATAAATGTAGTAAGGGATCAATGCGAATATCTGGATTTAAACAACGGAATATTAACTCTTAAACAAATGCGGTAGATATCAAACAAGAACACGGAAATGTATAATGCAAAGACAAGTGCACGGCATGTCCCATCGTGCTAAAGTAAATAATCACTAGGCACGAAATGTCCCCTCGCGCATAAATAAATAAATGAACACTCGGCACGGAATGTCCCTTCGTGCAATAATAATAAACAATCGGCACGGCATGTCCCCGAGTGCGATAAATAATAAACAATCATCACGGCATGTCCCCTCGTGCGATAATCAATAAACAATCGACACGGCATGTCCCCTCGTGCGATAAATAATAAACAATCGGCACGGCATGTCCCCGAGTGCGATAAATAATAAACAATCGGCACGGCATGTCCCCACGTGCGATAAATAATAAACAATCGGCACGGCATGACCCCTTGTGCGATAAATAAACAATCGACACGGCATGTCCCCTCGTGCGATAAATAATAAACAATAAATCGACGAAACACATCAACTATAGGAACCATAAATCACAATGTCCCAGCAAGGGAATCAACAATGCAACCAATACCGTAACAGCAAAGCAATAATAGAAAACACACCATCCCGGCAAGGGAGTCAATAATGAAAAACAATACCATCCCGGCAACGGAAAAACAACTATAACCAATCTGGCCTAAGAAATTAACTTTACGGAATAAAACTCAGCTCAAACGAAGGCCCAGTAATAGGCAACATCAAGAAAACATCAGCAACATAATTATTCATCAATTAGACCCAAGTAGCACATAAGAGAAAAAGTCGTATAGATCACAATGTAAGACTCACGGGCATGCTTGACTCTAACGAAACGACTGTTCTAACTACGACTAAACAACTATAAAGCTAGATAACACTAATATAGTCAATTGAGCAGTTTTAGAAAGCAAATATAGCATGGAGGTGAGAGCAATAAAATATTCAGTTAAGTCAATTAAGATCAAATAGCCAACGAAGGAATCCAAAAGCAAGTAATTCTAATTTAAGCAGGAAAGGATGAAGTAAACAACCAAGGATTCAATTATAACAATTACAACTCATACACAGGTAACATAAGGACCTACGAATCCTAAAAGGTCAATCTATTAGCAAATAAGTCCGAGTACACACTCGTCACCTTGCATACACAGACTACAGTCAACAAAGAAGACTCAACCTTAAGGGGGAGTTCCCCCACACAAGGTTAGGCAAGATACTTACCTCAAAGACGACAACCGGGTAATCAAAAATGGACTTCTCGGGTGGAAAGACCTCTGAACGGCTCAAACTAAACCAAAATAACTTCAAAACACACATAAAATGTATAAGGAACTATTCCAAATAATAAAGTTTCATTCTTTACTAATTTATAAAAATCGACCCAAAAGTCGACCCCCGGGCCCGCACCTTGGAACTCGAAAAATTTTAAAAAATCCGATTACCCATTCCGATACGAGTTCACACATACCAAATTTATCAAGTTCCGATGTCATTTGGTCCGTCAAATCATGATTTTTCATTTTTGAAGTTTTCTTTCAAAACCCCCAATTTCCCCCAATCAAAACATGGATTAATTCAAAAAATGAACTTCTGTAATCATATTAAAATGCAAAAATAATACTTATATACTGACCCCGATGAAAAGACGAGAAGAACGCCACAAAAATCACCTCAATCGGAGCTCTAGAACTCAAGATATGCTCAAAATACTAAAATGACGCGGTCTGGTTTTTCTATACTCAGGGATTTCGCACCCGCGACCAAAATACCCGCACCTGTGCATTTCCAGCTGTAATTTCCGCATCTGCGGACAATTTGTCGCACCTGCGGCTCAGCGGGTGCGGACCCAAACTCGCACCTGCGAAACACCAGCACCAGCTCTCTTCTTCGACACTAAAATGAGCATAACTTCCTCATACGATGTCCAAATTTGATGATTCTTTTTGCTATAGCTCCGTAATTATGATACGGATCTAATGCTTCAATCAAAACAGAAATTGGAGCTCATTTTCTTAATGTGGTACCAATTATGCTTGAAGAAACGACGCTGAAACCTCAAAAACGAGCGCAACACAACCCATATCTATCCGAAACCCACCCGAACCCCTCGGGACCTCAAACAACAATTCCCATAAGTATATATCACTACCCGAACTTAGTCGAACCTTTGGAAAACCAAAAACAACACCAAAACACCGAATCAACCTCAGATTCAAGCATAAGAACTTCTAAACTTCCAAAATTCGCCAACGATGCCGAAACTTACCAAACCACGTCCGAATGACCTGAAATTTTGCACACACGTCACAAATGACACTACGAACCTATTCCAACTTCCGAAATCGCATTCCGACCCCTCTATCAAAATTTCCACTTCCGGTCGGATTCTTCAAAAACTTTCAATTTTCTATCTTTAGCCAAATGACTTCAAAATAACCTACAGACATCAGAATTCACTTCCGATCGTGCTCCCAACTTCAGAATTACCATGCGGAGCTATTCCCAGGCTCGGAATCCAAAACGGACATCTATATCACTGAAATGCCTTTCAACCCAGATTTATGAAATTCTTCTAAAATGCTATTTTCCATAATATACGCCGGAACGCTCCCGGGTTATCCAAATCCCGGTCCGAACATACGCCCAAGTCCGAAATCATCATACGAACCTGCTGGAACCTTCAAATCCTGATTTAGAGGATGTTTAGTCAAAATTCCAATCTTAGTTGATTCTTCCAACTTAAGGCTTCCGAAATGAGAATGTTCTTTCCAATTCGACTCCGGATTATCCGGTAACTGAATCTAACCACGCACACAGGTCGATATACATAATGTGAAGCTGATTATGACCTTATACCATTGAACGGAGCTTAAACTATCAAAACGACCAGTCGAGTCGTTACACCCAGTAGACCAGCTTTCTCTACGTGAACGCGGGACCCTCATGGCGAATACGTAGGCTTATCCCCTCACAACTTTGCGAATGCAGGACATTTAGAGCGGACGTGAAGCACAAATCCTCTGCTGCCTCTAGCTCCCCTTCGCGAATGCAGTACTCCCTTCGCGAACGCGAAGAAGGAAACAATCAATTGAACATCTGATTTTTCTGCAACTCCTACAAGTCCTATACTAGTCCGTTAACCATCTAGAATCCACCCGAGGCCCCTGGGACCTCAAAAAAATGTACCAACAAGTCCTAAAATATCATACTAACTTAGTCGGTCCTTCAAATAACATCAAACAAGGCTAAAAACATGAATCGTACACTCATTCAAACTTAATGAACTTTGAAAATTAAAACTTCAACAACCGATGCTGATACCTTTCAAATCATGTCCTATTGACCACAAATTTTTCACACAAGTCAAGATTGACATTACGGACCTTCTCCAACTTCTGGAATCGGAATCTGATATTAAAAAAACCACTTCCGGTCAAACTTCCCAAAAATTCAACTTTTGCCATTTCAAGCCGAATTCAGCTATTCTAATTCACAATCCGGACACGCTCCTAAATAAAAAATCACCCAACCGAGCTAACAGAACCGATGAAACTCCATTTTAGAGTCGTCCTCATACAATTCCAACTACGGTAAAAATCCTACAACTTAAGCTTCCGTTTTAGGAACTAAGTGTCCCAAATCACTCAGAGTGATATCATCCTAGGAAGCTCAAGTCTATTCAAGGACAAGGATTATTTGGATTCTAGAAGTGGGCCTTTAACAAGATCTCAAGCTAAAAAGTTGTAAAACAAGGTCATTGGACTTCAGGAACGATCAAGGATATGCGTTAGGTGTTATATTTACTTTATGGCCTAGTTGGCAGGAAGAGCTTAATGATAAAGGATATGAGTTATGAGTTATCTAGGTGTTATATTTACTTTATGGCCCATATCCATGTCCATGAAGACGTGAATTAGATCACAAGAAACATCCTCTGAAGAAGGTTCCAAACCAGGCCACTGTTTTAACCAATTTAGCACCTAAAATGTGTCCAAACTTGCAGCCCATGAAGTCCTACATAAAGCCACGTTTTTATAGCATAAAAAGGACTTACTTGATGTCCAAGAAGGCTACAATACTCATGCTAGATGTTGAGTGCAAGTTGGTGCCAAGTTTCTTGCAAATTTCCTTCAAGATTTCCAAGGTTCTATCAAGATTGGTTTGGACTTATTTCCATATATTATGGGGCTATATTTATTTCTTTCCTAGTTACTTAAGGTTATGTTTTCCTTTTACTAAGATTTTTGGAATTACTTTCCAAGAATGACTTGGTTTTTGCTTCCTAGTATTTTCCTTTTCCTAAGGTAGTTGGACTTGTTGTCCAAAGTAGTTTAGGACTTTATTTACTTGTTTTTTAGGTATAATTTCATGACCCCTCTCTATATAAAGGGGTGTATTCTTTGTTTTAGACTTAGATTATTATAGACAATATCAATAAAAATTGTGAGATTTTTCTTGCACTCTTGTGTGTGGCTACTCTTGGATTTATTCTTCAACCTTCAAGACTCAACTTAAGGTGGTAAGATTAAATTCTTTCGAAATCTTAGATCACTTCTAGGTATTCAAAAAAGGTGATAAGTGTAGGCTTATTGTTGTTCTTGTTATTCTAAAAGGTCGGGTTTCACAATCTATTTCTTATTTTTAAGTCTCTACCAAAAGTGATTAGTTCTTTGTTAGCTAATTGTTGTTGTAAGGATTCAAATTCAAGAATAGACTTCTTGAATTCAAGAAACGCTTTCTTGAATTCAATCTATCTTTAATTTCCGTCTTTTTTGTTTATTTATTTTCTGTTAGCTTTCGCATGTTTCTTGATTTTATTTAGTAGTTCTTGGACCTCTATCGTGTCGTTATCAAGGAGACCACAAGCAAAGAATCCCGACAAGTCACATAAGCATAAAAAGATACGAGGGAAGCAGTAAATAGGGGATCGGGGCTAATACTCTCAAAACGATCGACTGGGTCGTTACACATTGGTAAGCTTAGAATTTGGTAATGGTTCTTGTCAGATGAGGGAACTTTGTGACTTGTGGTTCTGATGGGTAGTTATGAGTCTCTACACATTACTTTCTTTAATTGTAGTGTCACAAAGGTTTGGCACATGGTTCTATGTAATAAAAGGTATGTTATCAGTACAGTGTTTGGTAATAAGCAGTTGTTGTGGGCGAATAAATGGTTATGCATATATGACTTATTGGGAACATAGTGTGGCTACATCTTGGGACTATATTTATTACTTGATAAATCTTGTGGGATTAATACAATGTACGTATACATGAACCTGATTTTATAGAAAATTCTGGATGTCGGAATTTTGTTTTAAGGATTGTGGGCTAAGGTCGTAGGAAGGTTCTTTTGTCGAAGATTTGTTAATGGACCTGATAACAACATGATAGGGGTCCCAGAACTACTAAAGAAAATCAAGAAACATGTGAAAGCTAAAAGAAAAATAAAGAAACAAAAAAGACAGAAAATTAAAGATAGATTGAATTCAAGAAAGAGTTTCTTGAATTCAAGAAATCTATTCTTGGAGTTGAATCCTAACAACAACAATTAGCTAACAAAGAACTAATCGCCTTTGGTAGAGACTTAAAAACAAGAAATAGATTGTGAAACCCGACCCTTTAGAATAACAAGAACAACAATAAGCCTAAACTTATCACCTTTCTTGAATACCTAGAAGTGATCTAAGATTTCNCTTAAGTTGAGTCTTGAAGGTTGAAGAATAAATCCAAGTGTAGCCACACACAAGAGTGCAAGAAAAATCTCACAATTTTTATTGATATTGTCTATAATAATCTAAGTCTAAAAACAAAGAAGAGACCCTTTATATAGATAGGGGTCGTGAAATTGTACCTAAAACAAGGAAATAAAGTCCTAAACTACGTTGGACAACAAGTCCAACTACCTTAGGAAAAGGAAAATACTAGGAAGCAAAAACCAAGTCATTCTTGGAAAGTAATTCCAAAAATCTTAGTAAAAGGAAAAAATAACCTTAAGTAACTAGGAAAACAATAAATATAGTCCCATAATATATGGAAATAAGTCACAAACCAATCTTGGATAGAATGTTGAAAATCGTGGAAATCTTAAAAGACATTTGCAAGCAACTTGGCACAAACTTGCACTCAACATCTAGTACGGCTATTTCACCTTTCTTAGACATCAATTAAGTCTTTTTTATACTATGAAAATGTGGCTTTATGTAGGACTTCATGGGCTGCAAGTTTGGGCACAATTTAGGTGCCAAATTGGTCCAATAGTGGCCTGATTTGGACCTTATTCAGATGATGTTTCTTGGGATCTAATCCTATGATATAGGCAAGTATCAATTATAAATCCTATGGATTCTTCTACATGTAAGTTATTCAAAGAAACACATAAATTCTCAGAAAGGTCAGAAGAACCCATAAATTCCAAAATAAAATTTTCAATACATTCAAGATCATGATTATAACTTTCCCCAATAATATTCGCAATATCAATGGATTCTACATAATTTCTCAAATTGTCACAGAAAGAGTCATAGATAGGTTCATGAAAGAGTATTTGGTCACTAATGTCACAATAATCATGCATATCCACTTTACTAGAAACAAGCACTTTTAAAGGCTCACAATCAACATGACTAGAGGAATGACTTCCCATCGAACAACGAAACTCACATTCTAGCATTTTATCACATGAAAACTCATTAGGCACTTGAATAAGATAAGAAAGAACATTTAACTCATTAGCAAGCCTCTTCTCATAAATTTCATGCCTCTTTCCACCAAGTTGGAATGCATAATCATCTATGTCATACTCAATTTCAAAAGGAAGAAAATTACTCTTGCACTTGAACTTAGATATTACAGTTAATGACTTCATATGCATCAAAATATCATCATCCACAAAAATTATAAAGTCACCAACATAAGAAATAACATTATAGTTCATTACCTCCAAAAATACCTTAGGTGTTCTACAAAGGCCAAAAATGTAAATAAATCAATTATACATGTCATACTTGGACTTATTTATTGATTGAACAACATCACATTTTATTCTTTCATGCAATGTCTCTGACTTAGCAATGCCTTTAGGGAACTCCATGTTGTAAACCTGTAAATAAGGATCAAAATAGTCAAAAGGTTCAACAACAAACAAATTAACCAAGCTTTTATCTTCCATCATCCAACAAGAATTGATTTTGCCAAATTCATGTTGGAATCCAATTGGATCCTTTGCCACCATCTCTTGCGTCTTACCTCCCATTTCAAATGGTCTTTCAGCACTTGGCTGCACAAAATAACAAGAACTAAAACAAGAAAGAGTTAATGGGTTAGGAAGTAAAGAATTTTTTTTCTTACTTACACTTTTTTTGGCTTTTATCACAAGACTAACTTTTTCCTCACCCTTAGCCTCTTTTCTCTCACTAATGTTTTTCTCTTTTTCTTCGCTCAAACCCTCTTGTTTTTCTCTCTCTACCTCATAGACTTTTCTTATATCATTTCCCTCTCTCTCTTCTTTCCTCTCAAGCTTACTCTTTTCCCTCCTTGACATCCCACTCTCTTCACTCAACACAACTTCTCCTTTTTCCTCTCTTGGGATGTCAACATGCACTCCCTTACTCCTTTCATTCTTTTCTCTCTCATATTTTTCCATATTTTCTTTAACAGTATTTTTGTCTTCCCAAATTTGTGAGGGAGTCAAAGGCCCAAGAATGAGTTTCTTCCCGTTAACCTCAAAAGAGTATCTATTTTTTTCCATGCTATATGAAGCTCTTCTATAGAAATACCATGGATTTCTCAACAAGATATGATAATTATTCGTGGGAATCACATCACACCAGATCGCATCCTCATACCTTCCAATAGAGAATAGTAATAACACTCTTTTATCTACATTTACTCCTCTCAATATGTAGGGTTCAATATGGTCAACACAAGGCAGGTTCAATTTTTAAACCATATAAGAGCTAATTGAGTTATAGCCATATTCTTTGTCAATTCTAAGGGCACAAATCGCAGACATCACTTTAGCTCTTGTTTGAAAAATAACTTTACTATTGTCTTCCTTCCATTCGCTATACTGTAAGTTTGAATTTTCAAGTTGTTGAGTCATAGCTCGCGTCCTTTCACGATAAGTACCTATTTAAAACATCTTGAACAAAGATTAGAAGAATTATGTATCTCTCAAGTTTGATTTTTTCCTTCTAATACTCTCACCTCTCTTGTTTTGTTTCCACTCAAAGAAACTCTTGGTCGTTAATCTTTAAATTTATTAATAAACCTAACAAGTCACAACCATTTAGTTATAAAATTAAGGAGTTAGAAAGGAAAAAGGAAAGTGGAAGACCAAACCTAGAAAGAATAAGAATTTGTTAGTTTAAAAAGAAAAAGGAAAAATTTTAAAAAACCCAAACCCATAAGAATAGGGAAAGAAGTTACCTTAATCTTCAAGAACCTAATCCCTCTTCTTGTTTCCTTTCTTGACATGGAAACCAAACAACTATTCACTTCTTTTTTGGGGGGCTTATTTTTTCGTTTTTATTTTTTTTCTTTTTATTTTTTTGCTCAAGAACCTCCCAAGATTATCAAGATTAAAATCTTGATTAGCCTATGCTCTGATACCACTTGATAACAATACGATAGGGGTTCGAGAACTACTAAAGAAAATCAAGAACACATGCGAAAGCTAAAAGAAAAATAAAGAAACAAAAAAGACGGAAAATTAAAGATAGATTGAATTCAAGAAAGAGTTTCTTGAATTCAAGAAATCTATTCTTAGATTTGAATCCTAACAACAACAATTAGCTAATAAAGAACTAATCGCCTTTGGTAGAGACTTAAAAATAAGAAATAGATTGTGAAACCCGACCCTTTAGAATTACAAAAACAACAATAAGCCTAAACTTATCACCTTTTTTGAATACCTAGAAGTGATCTAAGATTACGAAAGAATTTAATCTTACCACCTTAAGTTGAGTCTTGAAGGTTGAAGAATAAATCCAAGAGTAGCCACACACAAGAGTGCAAGAAAAATCTCACAATTTTTATTGATATTGTCTATAATAATCTAAGTCTAAAACAAAGAATACACCCCTTTATGTATAGAGGGGTCATGAAATTATACCTAAAAACAAGTAAATAAAGTCCTAAACTACTTTGGACAACAAGTCCAACTACCTTAGGAAAAGGAAAATACTAGGAAGCAAAAACCAAGTCATTCTTGGAAAGTAATTCCAAATATCTTAGTAAAAGGAAAACATAACCTTAAGTAACTAGGAAAGAAATTAATATAGCCCCATAATATATGGAAATAAGTCCAAACCAATCTTGATAGAATCTTGGAAATCTTGAAGGAAATTTGCAAGCAACTTGGCACCAACTTGCACTCAACATCTAGTACAGCTATTGCACCTTTCTTGGACTTCAAGTAAATCCTTTTTATGCTATAAAAACGTGGCTTTATGTAGGACTTCATGGGCTGCAAGTTTGGGCACAATTTAGGTGCCAAATTGGTCCAACGGTGGCCTGATTTGGACCTTCTTCAAATGATGTTTCTTGGGATCTAATCCACCTCTTCTTGGACATAAATTTGGGCCATAAGGTAATTATAACACCTAGATTAACTCATATATTTTATCCTTAAGCTCTTCCTCCTAATTAACAACTTCTTTTATCGCTCACAAAGTCCAATGACCTTGCTTTGCAACTTTTTAGCTTGAGATCTTGTTAAAGGCTCTCTTTGAGATTCCAAAACTTCTCCTTGTCCTTGAATAGATCTGAGATTCCTAGGATGCTATCAGGACCTATATGGATTGAGATGGAATGTGTGTGTATGAGGAGCTTATATAGTCATTTGACGGCTTTGGAATGACTCTTGGCACGTTCGAGGATGAAGGTATGGTTAAGTGGAGGATAATGTAATGACCCGACCAGTCGTATTGAACTCTAGTATTTTCATTCGGCACTTATAGACCTTTAGTGGCTTCATATGATGCTTTACAAATTGCATGTCTGGGTTGTTTCGATGTTCGAGAAGTTTGGGATTGATTTGGAAGAGTGATTCTCAATTTGGAAGCATTAAGTTGGAATAGTTGACCAAGATTTAACTGTTGAGTAAATAACCTCAGAATCATGATTTGAAGGCTCCTATAGGTTCGTTCAGACTTGGGCATATGTTCGTCCAAGAGTGACTCAACGCTTATTGTCGAAAGTTTGCATTTTTGAAGGTTTTTGAATTTTCTAAGTTTGAATTGGAGCGGACTGTGGTGTTATCGGACTTCCAGTGGTGTTCCAAGACCTTGGAAAAGGTCGGGACAGGCCCCATGGCGGGCAAAATAATCTCGGCCACTGTGGGCATTGATAAAAACACGATAGGGGTCCGAGAACTACTAAAGAAAATCAAGAAACATGTTGAAGCTAAAAGAAAAATAAAGAAACAAAAAAGATGAAAAATTAAAGATAGATTGAATTCAAGAAAGAGTTTCTTGAAAGATAGCCTATGCTCTAATACCACTTGAAGTTATGGGTTCTTCTGACCTTTCTGAGAATTTATGTGTTTCTTTGAATAGCTTACGTGTAGAAGAATCCATGGGATTTATAATTGATAATTGACTATATACTAAAAGTGTCTTATTTGATACATGTGGCAGAGATAATTGTGTTAAATGGTTGCATGGCCAATATTTTGTAATTTCTTTTGCGTGCACATATTTGGACTACCTTATTGACAAGATCGCATTGCAAATTTCATTATATAGTGCATCTGAGAGAGGTTTTTATTTGACAAATCTAAGTAGGCATAAACTTTATTGGGATGATGATGGCCATATGCTTTATAAGAGAGTATTTACACCTATTAGGCTTAATTGGGTTAAGTGGACACATGGTCACTATCTTGTTTTATTCCTACCATTTTTTCAGATTAGTGGATGTCATTTACTGGTGCATGTTTTCTTTTTCTTGCAAGGTCAAAATTCGAGGACGAATTTTCTAAAAGAAGAGGGGAATCCTAGGAAGCTCAAATCTATTCAAGGATAAGAATGAAGCTTTGGAATCTCAAATAGGGCCTTTAATAGGCTGTCAAGCTAAAGTGTTGCCAAACAAGGTCATTAGACATCAAGGGCAAGTAAAGAAGTTGTTAATTGGGAGGAAGAGCTTAAGGAAAGGATATAAGTTATATATGTGTTATAATTATTTTATTATCCAAATTCATGTCCAAGAAGAGGTGGGTTAGATCCCAAGAAACATCCTCTGAAGAAGGTCCAAAACAGGCCACCGTTGGACCAATTTGGCACCTAAAATGTGTCCAAACTTGCAGCCCATGAAGTCCTACATAAAACCACGTTTTTTATAGCATGAAGAGGACTTACTTGATGTCCAAGAAGGGTAAAATAGTCGTGCTAGATGTTGAGTGCAAGTTTGTGCCTACTTGCTTGCAAATTTCCCTCAAGATTTCCAGATTTTCATGATTCTATCCAAGATTGATTTGGGACATATTTCCATATATTAGGGGACTATATTTATTGCTTTCCTACTTAGTTAAGGTTATGTTTTCCTTTTCCTAAGATTGTTGGAAGTACTTTCCAAGAATGACTTGG